>ML279344.1:13672-28864 GCA_005239495.1 Nicotiana undulata | reverse complement strand
GGGGGGGGGGTGGGATTTAGAAAAAACAGAAATTTGAAAATTACAAAAAAAGTATTAAAAAAGTTCTTGTGCGGGATTGGGGGTAGGGTAGGGAGGGGTGCAGAAAAAAACAGAAATTTTAAAATTAAAAAAAAGTAAAATTAAATATTTATTTGCGGGGTTGGGGGTTGGGGTGGGTTGATGAAGGTAAGAAATAGGGTGAGGAAGCTTGAGAAGGAGTTTTGGAATATTTTTTCCCTTGTCTTGATAGGGAAAACATTTTCCTCCAATTAAAGAAAAATGAGTTGATAAGAAAAATATTTTCCAAAACATTTAAGCCAAACAAACATGAAAAAATTGAAAAATATTTTTCTTCGTACCAAACACGCCCCATATTCTGACTTCTCATTCTTGTATTCTACCAATCTCATCTGTCTTTTCTCTGCAAAAGAAAAGAGATTCAAAGAATTAGGTTGACTAAGATCGAGGAAAGTATTTCAAGCTAATCCATCATTTGAATCATAATGCATATCATTCAAGAAAGTAAAAGTTAAACTCCAATTTCTCATAAAATTTAGATGTTAGTTCATTGGATTCCGTAGCATACTACGATGTTTTATACTTCAATACCACACAAGAGGGATGATTTATATGGTGTCCAATTTTTCGAGTGTTGTCTCAATAAAAGAACCTGGTTCTTTTTGGTATTCCAACTTCTACTGGTGCGGAATAATAAATGCAGTAAAAACACATAGAGATTTTTACGTGGAAAGCACCCGGCTCAAAAGGTGAAAAAACTACGACCTACTACTCAGTAGGATTTTCCCAAACTCTTCACTACAATTCTGAGCCAAACAGCATTTACAAAATAAACTCTTTTGTAAACATAGGACTAACTCTAATCCCTTTGCGGCAAACTAGCCTCTAGCTAATTGCGACAAGCTTCAAGTTAACTCTAACTTGAACAGTATATACCTATTACAATTGCTTCTAATAAAACTGAAAGATACAATATTAAATCACCTAATATAACCAACTAGACTCGAAAGACAAACAGATGGAACTGGTTCTTCTAGCTGGTCAGTAGCCTTTGTGTCGCACAAGGATTCTGCTTGCAAAATAGCTCTGGGAATTTTGCTTTCAATTCTTGTTTCACTTCTGCCTTTGTGCGGTCAATTCTTCAGTAGGAATGCTCCAACATTATATAACGCTAGTAGTTGAGATGTTCTTGTTTAGTTCTAATGTAACTCTTCCTTGGTGGAAGAGTTTGTATTTATCTCAACTACTTCCCTTTGTTTCTTTCCTTGCTGAACTCGAACTCTAACCTCTTATCAATTGGCAACCTTTTCGCATTAGGAGACAACCTCTTGGTTCATGGATAATTCACAATCACGTTTATCTCATGTACATAGACGGTTCTTGTGCCAATGGGACTGTTCAAGTATGTTTGCCCTGATGGACCTGGTTCAACTGGGTAGACATTTGTCAATCTTCAAAACCATGCAGTGACTTGGGTCAACAAATTCCCCTTTTTGATGATGACAAACTCTGTGCTTAACCCTGTATACACTTATATAACACTTTGTATGGTTTAAGCACTTATCATAGAGAGACCAGGTTCATTAGGTTATAAATATCACAACATTTTAAAATTTTGAAAAGCACATTTCTTCCCCCTTTTGGCATCATCGAAAAGTTGCAAAATGATAAACTTACCAGAGTTGTTAACAATTACTCATGGCCATTGAGGCAACTGCAAGTGCAAACATGATTAGTCATCAAAAGAAACCAATAAATGAAAGCTTAAGAAACTGAGACAAAGTCAATAACTAACAAAAGCAGAATTCATTGATTAGTCAGTAATCAAAACACCATACACATAAAGAACTAAAAAAGTCATAACCATGAGCAAAACATAACAAAAAAAACAGAAACAGAACAAATCCCGAACTGGGCATTGAGGGGTTTTTTTGGTAGCTCTAGACTTCCTAAGGTTGGGAAGGGGAAGATGAGGTAGGGGTCTTGATTTTAAGGAGAGAAAGCATTTGTTGAAGAACACCTTCATTTTTTTCCTTCTCCTTGGCTAATTCAACTCTTAGAGCATCCCGCTCAGCTTCAACCTCATTAAGGCAAGATTTCAATCGAAGGATCTCTGCATCCTTTATCACACCTTCCTGCACCAATGACCTGACTTTGCTATTGACTGGCTGCTTCCTAGATGAACCAGGTTCATCCTCCAGAAAATTGACAGTATAATCACAAGTCAGCAAAGTGTTCTTCCCAAAATAATCCTTAGCATTATCCATCTCAGCTTTCTTCACAGGAACCTCGAAGTGGGAAAGCACAGCCGTCAGAATAAAGCCATAAGGAGTAGCGTGTGCTTTGGTTCCATTTACAACTCCTTCCAAGAGCTGAATGATGAAATATGGCCAGTTAATCTGCTTACCCCTATACAAGCATTCCATAAGCGTTAAGTTCATATAGCTTGAAATGTGCCTTCTCTCTTGTCTTGGCAGCAGGAACTTGATCACAAATTCAAAGAATAACTTGTGTTGGGGCCTCATTTCACTTTTGTATACTGGCCTGGGCTCATGTTCCTCCTCATTTTCACAAAAGAATCTGGTGATGTTGAGAGCTGAGGCCATTCCATAGAGACTAGGCCATCTTTGCCTAGTATAATCATCATAGCCCTCAGCAGGGATATTCAGAATCTCTCCCAGCTCCTTTGCATCAAATATGATCTGAATCCCTTTAACTGTGGAAGTTACCCTGCCATCCTTAACAATTGCATTGGCCATAAACTCCACCAACTCATTCATTGTCAACCTACCTTCAAGGTGAAGAACCATGTCCTTCCACCCCATGCACATCCAGCGTGTCCAGCAGATAAAGCATCCCATATTCCTCAAGATCTCACCAACTTCCCTTTTAGAATTGTACGCTTACCAAACATAGTGAGTCTGTCAGATTGCTCACCAACCATTTTCTCTTCTCCTCCACTCCATTCTTCTTCTTCTTCTACAACCTTCACTTTCTTGTCCTTAAACCTGGTCCTTTTGGCAGTGCTTGAGGGTGTGGCAGACACAGAAGCTGACTTCTTTGAAGAAACCTTAGCCTTCTTAGGCTTCGGTGTCTCAACCACAACTGGAGTCGGTTGCTCCTCATGATGGACCAGGTACATTGTATCATCATCAACAATAACAGCCTCAATAGGCTCCCCTACCTTTGTCTTTCCCTTGGCAACTTTCTTTTTCTTGCTCTCACTCAGAGCCCTTTCTAACTCTTCTTCCTTCTGTCGAACAACACTTCTTGTAGCACAAACTTTTGGGGCAGGAGCATCAGCAGATATAGATGCTTTCCTTTTCTTTGGAGAAACTGGGTAGTAACCTTCTTGAACTTTTGAGTTCTCTTCTTTTTGGGGTTATAATACTCCCCCTGCTTCCTCAGCATCTCAACCAGTGTCTCTTCGATAGATGAACCAGGTTCATCTGCAGATTTTTGTAGGCTCTCAAGACCTGCTGCTGCTTCCCTAGCAACACTTCCCCCTAAATTTGTGACACCTTCTTCAACAATCTCTGGAACAGGACCACAGATAGCCAAAGTGGCACTATCCTCCCCAGATCCCCTTACAGAGCTTCCTTCTCCCTCTTTCTCACTAATATTATTTTTACTCAGTTTTCTCCGTTTATCCGGTACCTCCACATCAACAACTGACCCAACCAAAACAAACTTGTTTTTAGTAGTAGCAGGTTCAGATTCAATTTCAAGATTACCTTGCTCAGAACTGGATGAACCTGGTGCTTCATCCTCATTAGCGAATTTGAAGGATTCGCTTGATGATTCAGAATCATGGGCCTTATCAGCTTGAAGAATTTCCTCCAATAATCTTGCACGAGAACCAGAAGCAACTGATTATCTGGAAAGAACTTTCACTCTACGTGCCCTGGGGGCTGGAGTAGGGTTAGGTGTAGGTTCAAAAACTGGAGGGTTTTCAGGTGTTGAAGATCTGACTAGAGATTGTGAACTATATACTGATGGGGAATTAGAATCAGAGCTTCATGACCTCCATCGTAATCACGTATGGATGATGAAGAGGAAGAAGAGGCAGGGGGTGGTGAAGACATTGTTATGAATTTTAGGAAGAGAAGAAGATTTGATCAGTTTTGGTTTGAGAAGAATGAAGAACTTGGTTCTACTTGTTATGTTATGAAGAGGGGATGTAATGATGACCCTTTTATAATATGTGGCTATGAATTATACAATGGGCAGAATAATTACTCAAGTGGGAGTCTAATCGTTGTAGGAGTGTCATTCATTAGACAGTTAAGAATCCCTTAAATCTAGGCTAATTAAGTAGCGATGGGACTTCTTGAAACTGGTTCGTTTTGGGATAAGTACAAAGAATATGAAATGAACCAAATAAAGATAGAGTTCTGATCATGTGTGACTATAATTATTTCAATAAATGTATGGAGATGAGCACGTACCTTGTCAGTCAGATGAACCAACAACAATGAACCAGGTTCATCGTGTTAAAGTCTTTAATTTGCCTCAATTTACAAAGATAGAAAAACATCATTAGTAACCAGGGAATCATATTAATACATGGCAAGAGAGTATGGCAGTCAGACCATCTGAACTAAACACTCTTCTGTGTCAACTTGGTCATAGGGGGTGCTATAGATGAAAACCCCTCCACGAACCGGCGATAATAGCCTGCGAGGCCCAAGAAACTCCGAATTTATGTGGCTGAAGTGGGCCTAGGCCAATCTCTAACTGCTGAAACTTTCTTCAGATTCACCTGAAAGCCCTCTGCCGATACCACGTGGCCCAAGAATGCCACAGAACTCAACCAGAACTCGCACTTAGAAAACTTGGTATACAACTGCCGATCTCTCAGAGTCTGGAGGACGACTCTAAGGTGTTGCTCATGCTCGTCTCGGCTGCGAGAGTATTTCAAAATATCATCAATGAAAATAATAACGAACGAGTCCAAATAGGGCCTGAATACCCGATTCATCAACTCCCTGAAAGCAGGGGCATTAGTCAACCCAAACGACATGACCAAAAACTCATAATGCCCATAACGATCGAGAAAATCCGTCTTAGGCACATCAGATGCCCTGATCCTCAATTGATGGTAACCAGATCTCAAGTCTATCTTAGAGAACACCGTAGCACCCTGAAGCTGATCAAATAAGTCGTCAATCCTCGGCAAAGGATACTTGTTCTTGATAGTAACCTTATTCAACTGTCGGTAGTCAATACACATCCTCATTGAGCCATCTTTCTTCTTCACGAACAATACTGGAGAACCCCAAGGAGAAACACTAGGCCTGATGAAGCCTTTATCCAACAAATCCTGTAATTGTTCCTTTAATTCCTTCAACTCTGGCGGAACCATACGATACGGGGGGATAAAAATGGGCTTAGTGCCCTCAGCTAACTCAATACAAAAGTCAATATCCTTGTCGGGTGGCATACCCGGCAGGTCAGCAAGGAATACCTCCGGAAACTCACGAACCACGGGCACATGATCTATAGAAGGAACCTCAGCACTAGAATCACGAACATAGGCCAAATAGGCCAAACAACCCTTCTCGACTATGTGCCGAGCCTTCATATAAGAAACAACTCTACCAGAAGAATGACTAGGAGTCCCTCTCCACTCTAAACGAGGTACTCCTGGCAAGGCTAAGGTCACTGTCTTGGCATGGCAGTCCAGAACAGCATAATAGGGGGATAACCAGTCCATGCCCAATATAACATCAAAGTCAACCATATCAAGAAGCAAAAGATCAACCTGAGTCTCCAGACCACCAATAACTACTACGCAAGCACGGTAGACTCGATCTACCACTATAGAATCACCCACCGGCGTAGACACATGTACAACAATACTCAAGGAATCACGGGACATACTCAAATAAGGGACAAAATATGAAGACACATAGGAGAATGTAGAACCCGGATCAAATAACACCGTAGGCTCTCGGCTGCAAACTGAAAACGTACTTGTAATAACTGCATAAGAAGTCTCTTCATCAGGACGAGCAGGAAAAGCATAACACCGGGGATGAGCCCCTCCAATCTAAACATCCCTGGGTCTACCTGCTGCAACCTGGCCTCTACCCCTCGCGGCCTGTGCTCCACCTCTATGAACCTGACCACCACCTCTGGCACCTCGACCACCACCCCTAGCTGGCTGAGGGGGTAAGGGTGCACCTGCTGCGGGAACTAAGGCACGGGAACCCTGATACTGGGGTCCACTCAAAGCTCGAGGGCAAAATCTGGCAAGGTGCCCCGGCATACCACATGTATAACAAGATCTCGGCTGCTGCGGCTGTGGACTCGGAAACTGGCCTTGACGACCCTGATAACCTCCCTGAAAACTCTGGAGTGGATGTGCAATGATAGATGCTGGTGGTGCACTAACATGAGCTGGCAGTGCACTAACATAAGCTGGCGGTGCACGGGGAGATACCTGGAGTGCTGACTGAAAAAGTCGGGGTGGATGACCCTACTGAAAGAATCCCTGCCTCTAGATGAGGCTCCACTGAACCTACACAAATGACGGGGCCTCTTGTCAGCCCCCTGACCACCTCCCTGTGACAAAATCATCTCAATCCTCCTGGCCATATCGGCCGCATCCTGGAATAAAATATCAGTACTCGACTCCCTGGCCATCTGGAGTCGTATAGGCTGGGCCAATCCCTTAATGAACCTCCGAACTCTCTCCCGATCAGTGGGGAGTATCATCAATGCATGCCTGGCTAGAGCGATGAACCTGGTCTCGTACTGAGTAACATACATAGATCCCTGCTGAAGGCGCTCAAACTGCCTCCTAAGATCCTCTCGCTGAGTAATGGGAATGAACTTCCCCTAAAATACCTCTGTGAACTGAGCCCAAGTCAAAGGTGCAGACCCAACTGGTTTGACTAAGCAGTAGTCCCTCAACCAAGTCTTGGCTGCGCCAGATAGTCGAAAAGTAGCGAAGTCAACTCCATTGGACTCCACTATGCCCATGTTCCGAAGAACCTCATGACAGTTGTCCAAATAATCATGTGGATCCTCCGACGGTGCACCAGTAAAAGTAGTAGTGAATAGCCTGGTGAATCTGTCCAGCCTCAATAGAGCATCTACTGACATAGCTGCATCCTCGGCTACCGGTGCCACAATACCCGGCTGAGCTACTCCAGCTGTCTGAGGTGTTGGAGTCTGGAACTGAGTGGCAACCTGCTCTGGGGTATGAATAACAGGAGTCTGGGTCCCTCCCCCAGCCTGAGATCCAGTTGGTGCAGTAGGAAGAAGACCGATCTGAGCCACACTCTCCATAAGTCCTACCAAGCGGACTAGAGCGTCTTAAAGCACTAGGGTAGCTATGAACCCTTCTAGGACCTGCGCTGGTCCAAGTGGGACTGCCGGAACTAGGACCTCCTCGTCAGACTCGGCCTGAGGGTCCTCTACTGGGGCTGTTGCTCTAGGATGAGCCCTGCCCCGGCCTCGGCCTCTGGCACGGCCTCGTCCTCGACCTCGACCCCTCATACGAGTTGTAGCAGGAGTGTCGGGCTGCTGAGCGAAACCAAGGGAAGCGCGCGTCCTCGCCATCTGCGAGAGAATAGAATAGAAACTCGATCAGTATACAGAGTATACTACGCACGACAAAGTATGAAGAGATGTGGAGTTATCCTAGCTTTGCAGCCTCTGGGGGATAAGTACAGACGTCTTTGTACCGATCCCTCAGACTCTACCAAGTTTGTCCGTGAGTTGTGAGACCTAATCAACCTAGAGCTCTGATACCAACTTGTCACGACCCGAAATCCCACATTTCAGGTCGTGACTACGTCTAACGTTGAACCCGCTAGACAAGCCAACGTATACAACACCTTGACGTTTTTTAAAACAATCTTGATAGTAATAAAGCAATTATCTTTCAAATCTTTACTGAAATAACCAGAACCACTTCAAAAGTTTTACAGCAGAAATGTAATAATACTCCGAAAAACGCATAATGAAATGATAAAGATAACAACATCGCAAAATCCCAAAATCGGGGTGTCTATAAGAATACTAAATACAAAGTCTGAAGAAATAACAAAAAACATTGTCTTAGAACTAAGGAAAACAAAACAGAATAGAAAAAGAGGATGGAAGAGATGCCAAGGCCCGCAAACGTCTGCGGTTCTACCTTGTAATCTCTGAAGTGGACTGAAGGATGCTCCCTTAATCAGTGTCCACCGGGTCCGACTGCGGGATCTGCACAACATAGAGAAGTGCAGGTGTAGCATCAGTAAAACCGACCCCATGTACTGAGCAAGTGCCGAGCCTAACCCCGACCGAAGTAGGGGCGAGGCTAGACACGGCGACGATAATCTACCTGTATGGTTCTACTAAAATATAGCAAGGAAGTGACAGATATTCAACTGATAAGCAAGGGATACGGGAACAAGTAAGGGGCAACATGTAATCAACAAAATGAGATGTTAAACACAATAAATAAACAAATAAATGAATGGCACGACATCACCCTTCGTGCTTCACTCTTTTCCTCATTGTGCAACAGGTAAGTATATATGAAATGATTACAGTAATAAATGAAATGAATGGCACGGCATCACCCTTCATGCTTTACTCTCTTCCTCACTGTGCAACAGGTAAGTATATATGAAATAATTAAAGTAATAAATGAAATGAATGGCACGGCATCACCCTTCGTGCTTTACTCTCTTCCTCACTGTGCAATAATAAATAAAGAAATGATATGAATGTATGGCACGACATCTCCCTTCGTGCTTTACTCTCTTCCTCGCATTGCAATAAATAAATAATGAGTGATATGAATGAATGGCACGACATTAACCTTCGTTCTTGCAATAAATGTAAACATGGCACGACATCACCCTTCGTGCTTTTACTCTCTTCCTCACTATGCATGACATGATGTAATCAATGTATAAATATGGCACGACATCACCCTTCGTGCTTTACACTCTTCCTCACCAATGCAAGACAAATGTGTATGGTAAGGAATGAAGCATAGTGGGAAAAATACAGTTCAAATCACCTGGCAAGGGGAAAATATCAGTCAATATCTCAATAAATTCCCTTCAAGGGTCTCAGCTATAACCAAACAACTCAATATATATATATTGTATGCTTGGACCCTCAATTGAACCAACATGTCTCAATCTCTACAACCAGTACATCAGCCACAATCAATTTCTCAAGTAGAGGCAATTACATAGTGTGAGGAACATTGAAGAAATAAGTGAATTTTATAAAAAATAGACTCACGGGCATGCTTGACTCACAATGTATAGGTACTCGTCACCTCACCTATACATTGAACATGATAAACACATAACACATGACATACAATACCTAATCCCTCACCAAAGTTAGGCAAGACACTTACCTCGGTCCAAAGTATAGCAATCAACCCTCTAAGACCGTCTTTCCTTTATAATCCGACTCCGAAACAACGATATCTAGGCATAATTAATTCAATAATATCAATAAAGACTCAATAACACAATCCCATAGCCTAGATATTCAATTTCTAGCATTCTTCCAAAAATACTAAAATTTGACCCAGGGCCCGCTTGGTCCAAACTCGAGGTTCGGACCAAAACCCGATCACCCATAACCCACGAGTTAGAATATACAATTTGTTTTGAAATCCGACCCAAAATTGGGGTTGAATTACCCAAAATTCTCAAAAACCTAACTCTACCCAAAACCCCTAATTTCTACTTTGATTTTAGGATTTTAGGCCTAGATTCTAGTGATTATGGAAGAAAAGTGGAAGAAATTAGTGTTAGAATCACTTACCCAAGTGTTTATGGAGGGAAATTAGCTTGAGGATCGTCAATGGGGGTGGAAGGAGAAGAAGAAGGCTGAAAATGTGATATTCCCTTATTGAATTCTGTTTTGTGGTTAAAATTATAGCTGGGCGAAATAACTCTATGCGATCGCGGGCAAGGGAGTGCGATCGCATAGGGCTAGGAATCGACTGAGGTGCGACCGCAGGACGAAGGTTGCGAGCGCAGTGAAGCTTGGACCTATACTACTGCGATCGCGGACAAGGGCAGTGCGATCGCACTGAGTTACTACCCAGCCCCCACCCTATCACACCTACACACTATGCGATCGCGGACAACTCTATGCGATCACATAGAGTAAACTTTGCCCCTACCAACCTAATGATGTGCGATCGCGAAGATGCATATACGATCGCACTAAAAAAAAAAGGCCTGACACCAGAAACAGGAGAAACACCAGATTTTTACGCCTTTTCATACCCCGTTAGCTACTCGAAACTCACCCGAGCCCCCGGGTCTCAAAACCAAAAACACACACGACTCCCAAAGCATCCTACGGACTTATTCAAGCTTTTAAATCACCAAAATATCATCAAAAATAAGGAATTAAACCTTGAAAATCATAGAAATTATTTAAAACTTCATAAAGCTTAACTTTTCCAATTTTGATTCGAAACACGTCATTCCAAGTCCGTTTTACACCAAACTTCACAGATAAGTCACATAACATATAATAGACCTGTTCCGAGATCCGGAACCATAATACGGGCCCGGTAACACGGTTTTCACTTAATTATTCATTTTCAAAATCCTTTATTATTTTCAGAAAACAATTTTCTTTAAAAATTCATTTCTCGGGATTGGGACCTCGGAATTTGATTCCGGGCATACGCCCAAGTCCCATATATTCCTACCGACCCTCCGGGACTGTCAAATCACGGGTCCGAGTTCGTTTGCCAAAAATGTTGACCAAAGTCAACTTTATTCATTTAATTATCATAAAATTCTATTTTCATCAAATTTCAACATACAGACTTCCCGGCTACACATCCGGGCTGCACACGCATATCGAGGTGAGATTAACGGAGGCTTTCGGGGCCTCAGAACACTGATTTAGCTAGAATCACTTAGGATGACCTTTTGGGTCATCACAATCGGACCTGTACCGGGATCCAGAACCAAGATACGGGCCCGATACCAAAGATTTAACATATAATTACACTTCAAAAACCTTTTATATTTGCAGAAAACAATTTCTTTCAAAAATTCATTTCTCAGACTTGGGACCTCAGAATTCGATTGCGGGCATACGCCCAAGTCCCATATTTTCCTACGGACCCTCCGGGACCGTCAAATCATGGGTCTAGGTCTGTTTACCAAAAATGTTGACCAATGTCAACTTAATTCTAATTTCAAAGATAAAATTGCCAATTTCCTAAAATTATCTCATAGAGGCTTCCCGGCTACACGCTTGGACTGCACACGCAAATTGAGGTGAGATAGAAGGAGTTTTTCAAGACCTCGGAACACAGTATTAACTAAAAATACACGGGATGATTTTTTGGGTCATCACAACTTTAAAACGGTATGGGTAAATACGAAAATCTTGTAAATATTTACAATATCTCTTTTTGTTGCATTATTATTTAAAAATTAAGTTTACTTTATCTGTGAAAAATTCTAGTTGACAAAACCGAAATTTAATAATTTTACCAAATGAGAAAAAAGGACATTCCAAATGATTATTTGCATGCAGTACTCTCCATAAAAGTAGTCTAATCAACATGGAATAACATTTAAAAGAGTGTTGTAGTTATGGGAATGTGGGTCCCACATGTATCAAAGATAGTTTGCATTTAAGAATTGCAAACAATGTAGGAGTTTTTTTAAAATAACATATATGTCCTTGGTCGACCATCTTTCCTTTTCTATATAATAGAAAATTAGAAAATAGAAATATTATCACCTTTATCTTTGGTATCAAAATTGGATATTAAGGTAAAGCAACGAGATGTGTCCCGACCCAAAAATCCATTGGTCGTGATGGAACCTAACCCAGCCCGCTAGGTAATCCATCTAATACCTATCTAATCTCAATCGTATTAATAAGATAGTTAAACAGATGAAATTATCTAAATTTTATACATTTTTCAAGGAGTGGTAGTACAAATCATGCGCTTCTAAGAATAGAGTTTACAAAGCTAATATGAAGTAAATACATCTTCTGTTTGAAAAGTACTACAGAGTTTTATAAACCTAAGGTTGTTTAATAAAAAAAATTAGATTATCTGTCAAAGCCTATTTTTAGAATTACTCGGGCTACTGATAACCAAGAAATTTCGTATTCTCTTAATTATAATAAAGGAAATTAAGAAATAGCAAGGTAATCGATTGTAAGCAATAAAAAAGTAATTGTATTCGAATAATAATCAGAACGTGTCTTTACAAGTACAATTTCCTTCCCTTAAATAGGAATTTACAAATATAACGTTTTCTCCCTTTTATGACCGGATCATTTTGAGCATTAATAACATTAATGAAACGTTATATTTGGCAATCATAACTGTTCGTGAAGATTATGTAACAGTTCTGATTCTTCTTCCACATTAATTATAGGTTCATGAATCTTTCCTCTTTTCTGTCTTGCTTCATCCTACCTTTATCTCTTCACTTAGTAATTTAGGTTCGAGTGACTGCTCCCTTTCATCTCATGAGTGATTTTCTCGTATCTGTTGCGACTCGTGTCTCTTTGTCACGACCCAAATTCCCAACCTATGGATCGTGATAGCGCCTAACACCACACTTGCTAGGCAAGTCAATGTTAGAAGTCACTTAGCTAATTTCCTTAATTAATTACTTAAGCATAAATAAATAAATGTAAAATGAACTAGATTAAAATGATTCCCAACAACAATAAAATAAAATAATAATAATAAGGACCAAATAAATAAAATGAACCACGAACTAATTATATAAATAACTCTAAGACTACCCCAGGGTCTGGTGTCACAATCCACAAACTACTAAAGAATACTACAAATAATGGCTGAAAGAAATAATGTAACTGTTCTGAATAAAATAAAATAGTATAAGTAAAGATAGGAGAAGACTCTCGGAATCTGCGAACGTGTGATGACCCAAAAAGGGGTCATCTTATGTGCATCTAATTCTGACTGTGTTCCGAGGCCCCGAAAGCCTCCATTAATCTCACCTCGATGTGCGTGCACATCCCGTGCGCGTAGCCGGGAAGCCTTTATGTGAAAAACTTGATTAAGAGTTAAATGTTTGATAATTAATTGAATAAAGTTGACTTTGGTCAATATTTTTGGTAAACAGACCCGGACCCGTGATCCGACGGTCCCCAAAAGTTTGTAGGAAAATATGGACTTGGTCGTATGCCCGTAATCGAATTCCGAGGACCCAAGTCCGAGAAATGAATTTTTAAAGAAAATTGTTTTATGAAAATATTAAAGGCTTATGAAAATGAACCTTGATGTGAAACCTGTGATGCCGGGCCTGTATTATGATTTTGGAGCCCGGAACAGGTTCAATATGTGTTATATAAGTTATATGCAAAATTTGATAAGAAACGGACTTGATATGATTGGTTTCAGATCAAAATGAGAAATTTTGAGTTAATGAAGTTTTGAGATTTTTAAAGAATTTGAAATTTTGCTTGAAAGGTGATTTTATGTTCTCGAGGTCCGAATAAAATTCCGAGACCGGGAATAGTTCCGTCATGTCATTTATAACTTGTCTGCAAAATTTGATGTCATTCCGAGTAGTTTAGGCCGGTTCGGCGTATTGAAGTGAATTCTAGAATTTCTTAAGTTCTTAGGTTGATTTAATTTGGTTTTGGGGTTGAATTTTGAGTTTCGTTGTTGTTCTTCATGTTCCGGAAGTTCGAGCGAGTCCGTATCATGAATACAGACTTGTCGGTGATTTTGGACGGGGTCCCGAGGGGCTCAGGTGTGTTTTAGACCCTTGGGAGCTAAGTTAGAAAAACCAGAATTTCTGGTATCTGGTTTCCTTCTCTGCGATCGTAGAAGGTAGGTTGCGATCGCGGAGAAGGATTTTGCTGGGCAGTTGATTTTTCTCTGCAATCGCAGAGGTCTGGGTTCCACACCTTCGCGATGTCAGCCTTTTATCGCGATCGCATAGAGTCGCGTCTGGGTCGGGTGAGTTTGTTCTTCGCGATCGCAGGACCACTGCCACGATCGCTGAGGTCTTGCCAGTTGGCCTTCGCGATCGCAGGACCTCTGCCACGATCGCAGAGGTCTGGCCGGTTGGCCTTCGCGATCGCATGCCCCTTGTCACGATCGCAGTTAAGAAATCCTTGGGCAGTATTATAAAAATACGGGACTTAGCATTTTTCCTCCATTTTCATCTTCCTCCTCAAGTTTTTAGAGAGCTCTTCAAGGGACCTTCCACTACTGTTATTGAGGTAAGTTATTCCATAGTTTTACTAGTTTCAAACATTAATTCTTAGTTAAATTCACTATTAAATTTTCTAAAAACCATAGAATTAGGTAGTAATTTTAGGGTTCTTGAGGATTTCGTGATTTTCCATTTTAGGCCATGAATTCAAGTAGAAATTGCACCTTAGTGATCCTTAGGCTAAGGGTGAGTGATCCCTTCGAGAATTTTCGGAATTTGATCATGAGAGACCGGGGTTGGAAATTGGGAATTCTTCAAGAATGGAGATTCTATTGAATAGCTAGGATAATTTATCACATTGTGCATGCATTGATGTTATTGTATACCTTTTTACTAGTTGCGAGTCTTGGGGTATAGAGTTCGGAGTTTCGGGCGCAAATTGTGGTCCGAGGGGTAGATTCGACACGAGGTGAGTCTCCTTTCTAACCTTGTAAGAGGGAATTGTCCCCATATGTGATGTATATGCTATGTGTAAATTGTTTGGGGGCTACGTACGCGCCAAGTGACGAGAGTCCGTACGTAGAGACTATTATTGTTATGTTCGGGTAGTTAGGCCCACATCATGCCTTGTATGCTTTCCTGTAATGCCTTGTACCCTTTTCTTGTAATGCCTTAAATATGTTTTCTTTGTAATGCTTCATATGATTTATGGTAACACCATATGTACTATGAAATTATATTTTGCATCGTGTTATTCTTCTGAGGAATTGAAAAGAAATTGTGAAATATATGGGAGCGGGTCGTACGCCACGGCGGAATTGAAAAGAAATTGTGAAATATATGGGAGCAGGCCGTACGCCACGGCGGAATTGAAAAGTAAATTGTGAAATATATGGGAGCGGGCCGTACGCGACGACGGAATTGAAAAGAAATTGTGAAATATATGGGAGCGGGCCGTACGCCATGGTGGAATTGAAAAGAAATTGTGAAATATATGGGAGCGGGACGTACGCCA
>ML279344.1:0-13242 GCA_005239495.1 Nicotiana undulata | reverse complement strand
TACTTCTTCGAGTTTAGGCGGGATACTCACTGGGTACATATTTATTTAATATGTACTCATGCTGCACTTTCTTTTCTTTTCTGTACTTGACTGTACAGGTCCAGAGGCTGGTACGTCTGATTGTCAGGCCGGTGCTAGATATTGATAGCATGGTCATACTTCACGGTGAGATGCTTTCTCGGCGACTTCCTAGCAGCACCCTGGAGTTCTTTTGTTATGTTCTCTGTCCATTTCATTCGGACTGAGACCCTGTATATATTGTAGTCCTTGAATATTCAGTAGTTGCCCGTGGCACTCGTGACACTAGTTCCTGGCACACACGTGGTGTATATTTTTGGTGGTTGGCTGTACATATGTTATGCGACATGCCTATTGGTTGATTTTCCGCACTTGTAGTTTTATTTCACATCACCGCCATTATCATGTTTATATCTGTTTAAAATTGGTTAAAAGATGAAATTTGCGTAACGGGGAATGGTAACACTTAGCGTTTCTATATTGGCTGGCCTAACATCGCCGTTGGGCGCCATCGCGACCTGAATCGATATTTGGGTCGTGACAGAACGCCGGCAGATGTACCTCGTATCTCCAAGTGAATATGTGGTCGTCCTGAAATCCTCTACTGCTGACTAGTACCTGGTGTCAAACCTACTTTTTCACCGGTAAGGGTAATAAGGGAGTTTTTCCAATTTAAGTGACATTATTCGGATTTAGGATTTATTATTATTTGAGAGTCGCCACCCGGATTTTTGACGATGCTCCGGGACACCATTTTGTTATGAAAATCCCAAACCGAGGAAATTTTGACTCTATTTTGATTTTTCTGCGACCAGAAATCCGAGTAAGGAATTTTGTTAACCCGGGAGAAGGTGTTAGGCATTCCCGAGTTCCGTGGTTCTAGCACAGTCGCTTAACTATTATTATTTGGCCTAAATTGTCTGATTATTTACGTATTTTTGCCTGTTGTGCATTTATCCTTTTTAATTTTTAACCGATTTTGATAGGTATGAATTTATCTAGAAAAACAAGTCACGAGAACGTGCACTTGTTAAGCTTTTGGACATGTTACAATTACGCCACATGAAATGCACCCGCAATTACAACACGTGATTTTAATATACTTTGAAGTTGAAGTCGGGGACATGAGTTGTCGCACCCGAGTGTAGATTACGTAGTCAGGACTATGGTGATGACGATTTTATAATGCCTATTTGAGGCAATGTGCAATCATTCTTTATGTTTTCTATTTTTTGAAAGAACGTTTTGGTTTTAAGTTTAGTTAGGACGTTAATGGATTTATCTTAAACACGTCACGATGGCGTGCTATGATTATTTTCTTAATGTTTGGAGTTAAGGGTCGGGGGCATGAGTTGCCACTCCCGAGTGTACCTTATGGTAGTTTCAGAATAATATTCGATTTTTCCACTAGGTTTTGTAATTTTAATCTAAAGGGTATTCCTTAGCCTATGGGATAAAATCATCTAAAATTGGGTTCAATATCCTCAAGGTAAGTATTTGGGCTATGGCCACATTCTAGCCCCCAAATTGTTTCAACTCTTTTGACCAATCCTAATTTATGCTATTTTTGAAAGGAATAAGATGCATGAGTCTATTTAAGTAATGCTGAAAGATTCGATAAAAGAGAAGGCCTAATCATATTACCAATTCACAACAAAAACAAAAAACAGGTGGACATATTAGATTATCATCATAAATTAAAGACAACTTCAAAAACCATTTGGAGAAATCGATGAAAAATAGAAACTGAGAAAAATACAGTTTTATGAGATTTGTTTTAAGTCAATTTGGTTAATAAAAAAAAGAAAAAAATGATTTTATCAATTTCCCATAGTCTATTGATATGCCTTTTTTAAGCCATGATTCATACACATTTGGTCATAGTTTTGAGTGTTTATACATCTACTTAAAGGATGTGAAGGGAAACATTTCAAGTTCCATTATTCCTATTCGCCTTTTTTTGATGGATATCAAAACACGAAGTATTAATTTTCCAGAATTTCCACCAGGTTTACCGAAGAACTTGTTTTTCACAAAATACTTAGGGTAGTAAAATCAGTACTTCTCTACCTGAAACTTTGTAAGATGCGAAAGGAAATTATATAGCTGGATATAATATTCATAGTATCCAGTTCCTTTACAAATGCACATAAAGATAAAATCCAAAAATACAGTTTTTGTTCATGAATACAAGTTCCTAAAGAAAAAATGAGGTAAAAAGTGAAACTAAAAGCTGCCGCTCCTGTGCAAGCTTCAACAAAGCTTTGTGATTCAATCTTTATGACTCAAACCTGCATTTTTAATTTTTCTCAAACAAACAGACAATTTTAGGCATTCTCAAGGGTGAATCTGACCATGGAGTTCCCATATTGCTAACATTATTATGAGTTTAAAAATCAGGATTTTCTAACATTTTTTGTAAAAAAAAAAGCTTACTGATTCCACAAATGAGTATAACTATAAATCAGGCATGTTCATAGCAACATATTTAAGGTCATTGCACTCAGCTATTAACAGATATTGAACAACCCTAGATTCATGGTTCTAGCAAGAAAGATACACAAGTTTCAAATACAAGATTTAACCAAAATTTCATTAAATGGATCAAGCCATTACATACCTCTAAAGTGAAAATACAGCAAAGAAAAGATCTAGACCAAATAAAGGTCTAGGAACTAGCAATCGATAAATTCAGCAAAAACAGATCGCAACCACAGTAGGAAGAAACCCAAAAGGACCACTTGAATACCAAGAAATTAGTGTTGAAATCGATTTTCCAGAAAGCCAAAACCAAAAAAAGAAAAACTAACCAAAGAACCAGATTTTTGGTTTGTTTTATACTTATATTGCAGTATACCTTTTCTTCTGATTCTAAGAGTAAGGAAAACAGAACCCCAGCAGAAAGTTTTGCAAGAAAACTTTATAAGAAACTCGGTTGTGTACTCTTCAGATTTTCAGTAATCAAGAAGAGTATTTTCAGTGGTAAAAAGTGTGTAATTTTTTTCCCCAGAGTATTAGGTAGGGTATTTATAGGGGTTTTAGGATAGGATATGCTTAGCATATTCCTTTTCCAAATGGCTTGAAATAGTACAATGACAACTGTTACCCTTATCCTTTGGGACAACTCTCCTCATTCTAGAAAATTTCAGCCTTTACAATTACTATTCTACCCCTCAAAAAAATCTGATTTCCTAGTTCTAGAAGGTTCTTGGGTTGTTACACCCAAGATTCCCTCAGCTAAAGTACTAAATTACCCCTCTAGGTTCTTAGAATTAGCCTTAGGTTGACTAGGTTTAAGTTTGATTGGGGTTATATCAACTTGAGTTAGTTAATCCTAACTAGCTTACTTTGGTTAATCAAAACCAATAGTTATTATTAACTAGGATTAGGTTGTTGATTAGGTTCTCAATTACTAATTGACTTCAAACTCGTTTAGGATTAACTTAATTGGTTGATTAGTCTCCAATTATATGGTTAACTATCATAGTCTTGATAGTATGTCCAAAGCTTGGGATTAACAGGGGTAATTAACTTGTTAGGATCAAATTTTATTAATGAAACAGGAGGTTAGGGAACTAACTATCAAAGAACTCTAGAAATCCTATATGCATATCAACCTGAACTGCTTAATCAGTCGAATTAACAACCAAACAAATTCATAGGAAAACACTTTATCAATCATGACAAGGACTCTGACCAAGGACAAATCAATGACTGCCATGAAACGGATTTAAAGCTCAAGCTAACATTGAAACCTAACTAAATTACTTAGCTACCCTGAGAAAAATGGTTCAATTAATTCTAAATGCATACGATGGAACATAATCAATTAAAACAGATCAAGGAAAAACAAACATACATGAAACAGTGAAAACAGTCTAAGCTAAGAACATGTTTATCAAAATATATTTTGGGGGCTTCGAACTAATCAATCACGAACAGGTAAAAGAAGATAATGAAAGAAAACAAAAATCAAAACAGTGATATAATAAGAAGAAAACAATGATTAAACTACGACCTATTCATGCTATTAATAAAAAAGGTACAAGAAACACATAGAAAGGAGGGAGGGATAACCGTTTGAGGGGTTTGGATGAACTCCGGCGACTTGCCGAAGTTTGGCCGGACCCCGGCGACCTCCAAAAGTGACCCTTGCTCGCATGCATCGACGGCTCTTGTCAAGAGCCATCGACTCATGTGAGTTTGAGTCATAGAGCCGCTTGGAATTATTTTCAACATGATTTAGGGTTTCGTCAGTTTCTAGATCCGAAATTACTCCTAATTGGGCGACTATTTGGGGAAACCAACGGTGGGACGGGGTTAAGGAGAATACGGGGATTATTTGGTACAATTTTGGGGTTGATTGGTGGTGCTCCGCCACCGGTGGCGATTTTCGGTCGGCAGATCAAGGCGGAAGGACAGTGGCCGGACGGTTGGGACATCGGAGATTAAATAGAAGAGAGAGAGACGGAGGGGATGAGGGGGGGGGTGTAAGACTTCTAGGCAAATGAGGGTAGGGGGTAACTTTAGGACATATTTATATTAAAGGGCTGGGGAGTTCCCAGTCGTTCGATTGATTTTGATCAATGGATGGGATGATTTAAGGGTGAAACGGGGTGGTTTTGAGTACTGGGGCTGGGCAGACCGGGTTTGAGATTATTGGGCTGGGTCGTTAGGGTATTGTAGAGACGGGTTCTTGGGCCTGGGTGGTTTGAGCCCAGGTCCGAAATTAGTCCTTTTAGTTAATTAGCCCAATTAATCAAACTCAACCTAATTAATTCCAAAAAATGTAATAATTAATTTTAAACCTTATTTTTTCATCTAATTACAGATTAATTGGGAATAAAACCACTAATTTTATATTCCTAATTAAATCTATGATTTATTGGATAAAATGATTCATTTTTAGTAATTAGTTGTTAAAACCATGTTACATCAAATAACCACTATTCGTCCATTTTTAATTCAATTAATTGCAAATAATAAGTTCACAATTCTTTGATAATGGTGATGCGACTTTAATAATTTTAAAAGATGAATTATGAATATGCAAATGCAAACAATTCACAATTAATCACTAAAAATCAACAAAAATTCATAAAACCAATTAATTTATTGAGATTTTGTAGGACTATCTGATAGGTAAAATCACGTGCTCACAGCTGCCCCTCTTTGCTTGGAAACACGAAGAGTTTCCGGGCAAAGACAAAGTGAGCAACCATAAACCGACTTTACCCATTCATATTTCCATTGCGAAGCGTTTTTGAAAGGTTTGACCGAACCCTGCTTCAAAGGTTGCCTACATATCCTTGGATATAAAGGAATCAGGTCAGTGTATTTCTGAAAGCTTTGGTAGCTGGGACTACCAAGTAACTGTGGTTTCACTGCGGTTGCTGCTGTTACTACTGCTGATCTCCTTATTACACCAAAGTAACAAACAAAAGACTAACTAAACCTACCAGCTGCTAGTTACAAGATTCCTATCTAAGACTTGGTCTTGAGTCTTGGCCTTTGCTGACTCTGACCTGGATCTTGATGCTTGTTAGCCGCAGGTGCTAGTTTCGTCTTATCGTTCCTCGGATCAAGGTAGGATATACTCGACGGATGTCTTCAATTTCGTCCTGAATAATCCATATCTTCTCCGTTTCTGCACTTTTGGATTCAATATTCTCTTTCCTCTTTTGTTTTATTATTTTTGATCGAAACTTCTTCTTTTGGCCGTATCGAGTTCCAATGTCCTAAAAATGTAATCTGCACAAAAATCAAAACAAATGAATGAAATTTTCTGCCCTAGTTTTCACTAGGAAAATTTCGTGGATTATTAAAAAACGGTGAAAAGTCGGGAGCAGTGTTCCCAGAGTTATTGTAGACTAGGGAGTGGATACCCTATATCTTAAAGCAAGATCAACTAGGGGTTGGAGACCCTATGTTGCAAAATGAAATCAACTAGGGATTGTATACCCTATGTTGGAAAAGAAATCAATTAGGGAATGTATACCCTTAATTGGAAAAGAAACAATCAATTAGGGAATGTATACCCTTAATTGGTATCGACTAGGGAGCGTGTACACCCATGTCGGGAAAATAAAATTAATTAGGAAATGTATACCCTTAATTGGAAAAGAAATCATCAATTAGAGATTATATACCCTAAATTTGCATCAACTAGGGAGCGCGTGCACCCATGTCGGGAAAATAAAATCAATTAGGGAATGTATACCCTTAATTGGAAAAGGAAAACATCAATTAGGGAATGTAAACCCTTAATTGGAAAAGAAAAATATCAATTAGGGAGTGTATGCCCTTAATTTGAAAAGAAAAACATCAATTATGGAATGTATACCCTTAATGGGAAAAGCAGAACATCAATTAGGGAGTGTATACCCTTAATTGGAAAAGTAAAACATCAATTAGGGAGTGTATACCCTCAATTGGCATCGACTAGGGAGCGTGTGCACCCATGTCGGGAAAAGAAAATCAATTAGGGAATGTATACCCTTAATTGGAAAAGAAAAACATCAATTAGGGAGTGTATACCCTTAATTGGAAAAGCAGAACATCAATTAGGGAATGTATACCCTTAATTGGAAAAGCAGAACATCAATTAGGGAGTGTATACCCTTAATTGAAAAAGTAAAACATCAATTAGGGAGTGTATACTGTCGCGCCCCCTTTTTCTATCGCACGGGTTAGGTACAGAGAGATCGGGTTCTATGACATTCTGGACAACTCCTTAAAGGAATAAGGTTTAAGGAAGAGTCGCCACCTAACGATTTTTATGGTGCGTTAGGGCACCTAGAGTTGATAACTCATAAACTAGTTTGCATTACAAGAGATTGGGTAAGGGCTTGAAATTATCCCAAGGGGAAGGTGTTAGGCACCCATCGAGATCCAAAACTGTGGGTCCCAGCCAAGAAACTTTGTGAATTTGGACGGTGAACAAGTAGCAAGTAAGGTTCATATAAGAGGGGATTTCAAACAAGTCTAAAAATCTTTGAAGGTTTGGGAAAAAAACATTAGAATAAACATTTGAAAAGAACTGTCCTAGGTTTAAAGTAATACGGATCACATCAATGCAATACCCGGTATGTCACTTCCTCAAAGAGGCGGCTACACGTGGTATTAGCGCACCGGTCATCATATCCATATTCTACCCTTCCCACCCCGTAAAGGTTATTTAAAACGCGTGTGTTGGTCACGAATGCTTATCGCGTGCTATTACCCGTCCCATCCTATCAGCCCTGGAGGGTGTTTAGGAATACTATTCTTACAAGGCGAGTACTAGGCTGACCCCTAGGTTTAAAGGATAAATTCTAAGCGACATGCAATAACAGTTAGGACTACATATAGAGGAAGCATACAAAAGCAAATATGGGATCATAAATCCCTCCACAGGTTGTTTACGTAAATAACACGACTCAAGCACATAAAGGAGTCTCAAGGAAAGAGTTTAAAACTAAGGTTTTAAGTTTGAAAACAGTAGGCTTAGGAGCTTTGGTTTCCGGAAAATAAGGCAAAAGGTCGATTAAAACAGAGCAGTTTAAAGAAGAATTGATTGGAAAAATCCAGTAATTCAAAAGCAATAGCAGGATTAAAAATGCACAACAATTTTGATAGAGTTTCAAATAAACGGATGAATAACCAATAGAAAATCAATAACCAGAAGTAAAGCAAAATTTCAAAGTAAAAATGAGTAGTTTCAAACAGGGGTGACTTATTTTGAAATCAGTGATTCAAAAAATAAAGCAGGAACCAGTAGTTTAAAGGAGAGTGAGTGCATAACTTCGAGAACCAATAATTTTAAGATAGAGCAAGGATTCAAACAAAACTGAGTGACTTTGTGAAAGGGAGAGTTTGTTTTGAAAATTGATTAATTGCTGGGCAGACAAGAGTGAAAATAATGACACACAACAATGTTCTCAAGAAAAGGTTGATTAGTTTTACAAGTCATTTTTAATACAAACAGGACGTAACGGTTGATTTGGGTTTTAATAAGTGTTAGGCCTAAGGTTTGCCTAGGCGTCGTACACATTGCCTATTTTGTTTTGAAAGGTGAGCAGGCATACCTTAGTCCTGATTTTAAAGATATGCGAAAAATATATTTGCAGAAAACATTTTAAAACCTTTAACCATATTTTAGCGAAATTACTAGATTAGAACATTAGCTAGGCGTTTAACAGGGCGCAATGGAAAACAGGAATTTTAAAAGTAAAGTCCTAAAGAGAAGGATATCTAGTGCACACATGAATAAGTAGAACCCTATAGGCATGTCTTCTACATGCAATGCTTGTGAAGATGCAGTAGTAGTACATTATGACAGCTTTATTACTTGGTTATAATTATTAATTGTGAGCAGGGCTTATAAAATGACATGAATATAACAGTTATGCTGAAATAAGAGCCTAAACATGATTTCAAAGGCATGGTATGCATGTCCTAAGCATGCTACTATTACACACATAGGTAAGTAAAATCCTATAGTCATGTTTTCTACCCATACTATACTCAACATGCATAGTCCCCTCCCACATTCACTATCCAGCCCCAATTATTCGTTTACAAATTATTACAGGCCAATAATAATAAATTACATTAATGAAAGGAAAAATAAGAAGCTACTTCTATAGGGAGCCTTCAATCAGGCCCAATCTCCCAACCTCACTCCTTTCGAGTTTCGCAGCCTTACATGGCCTGGGTGCGACAAAGTTCCCTAGGGCCCCAAATGGGTCCCTGGCCAATACCAACACCCAAGAAAAATTGCCAAGATTTTAACAAAGTGCGGTGTGGAATTACCAGCCTTGTGTGTCAAAGTTCAATGAGTACTCAGGGGTAATCAAGGCAATGCTCACACGAAGGGGGTAGGACCTAATTTCTAAGAGTAGTGTGAAGTGCTTATAGTTTAAATGAGTGTTGAGTTTGAAAGAGTTCTGAAATAACAGTTTTGAAAAATGACTTCAGAGAACAATGTAGGAGTTTTACGAAAGAAAAATAGTTTGCAAAAGGGAAAGAAACATGCCAATCACAACTCAGCAAAGGTGCAGGGTTCAAGAGACAAACTCAACAGGGGAAAGGGAGTTGGGGACAAGTAATTCACATGTTAGCAATAGAATAAAGTTAAAGATTCACATAGTTACCACATAGTTGTCACAAAGAAATCATAGATTAACAGGATCAGAATTATACAGCATTTAGAAATCAGATGGAGGGATACAGGTTGCTGCATGAGAGGCTAAATAGGGGATGAGAGCATGTAGCAGTAGTCATGTTGAGATAAGAAACATTAACCCATAGACAAATAGGCATACTAGTGACATAAGTCTCACATAGCGTCACACAGGAGAAACAAGAGACATATTAGACTGATAGGAAATGAGGGATAACAGGGATATGCTAATTACACTAGACTCAAACAATTATAGAGAATCACATGAGGAAAGCAGAGTACTTATTAGACTAACAAAAGAGAAAGGGCATTATAGAATCATGCTAATTACATAGTAGGCAGTAGAACCACAAGATAAAACACCAAAGGAATAATAGGTATATAAACAAGAACTGAAGCATATTGTGTAGAGACACTATAAAATTAACTTAGAGACATACCAGTCGATTGATATAGAATAGCAAGGTGCAAAGAGATAGAACAACAACAACAGTATGCAGAACAAAGGAGCAGCAGAGCAGTAATGTGCAAAAGCAAAATAGCAGCAAGGATTACTCAGTGTATTTGTGTGTGATATCACTGCTCTCAATATCCATGTGTGCTATAAGTGTCAGTGTGTTGTGGGTCAGTGTACTTTTGTGTGTGTAATGTAAGGAGAGAAGGCAGTGTATATATAGAGTCGAAAACCATGTAATAACATAGGCAAAGAGTAGTAATTTAGCATAATTACAGGAATAATTGTTCAGCCAGAATCAATCAAAGTCAATCAAGGACTTGGACTCCCTTTAATTAGGGAGTCAGGCTCAAACGGTGCCAATCATGGCCAAATAAGGAAAAGGAATCAAAATTAAGACTAACTTTTTTTAATTAAGGACAAGAAAATCACATGGTATATAAATAAAGCCAAATGCATAGTATTAATAAAGGAAAGTTACACTAACAGTTATTTACAAATTAAAAATAGGGTGTTAGTTTAAAAAAAAATAACTGAAAGAATCTCGGATGTAATCACAATTGCAGGGAATCCCATGTAATTAAGGAAAGTATCACACAAGTAGGGAAAGAATTCAAATTGGTACAGAATTGTAGGAGAAATACACAAAATCATGTATTTAAGGAAAACATCACATGCCTGGGGACTCTTACACAAGAAATCAGTATAAAAATCAATAGGTAAATAATCAATAAGGTAAATGGTCAGACTTATCAAACATTTAAACAACAGTCACTGATCAACACAAGAAATACTTATAGAACAACAGAAAATTAGAGGTCATAGCACTTAATTGAACAAGAACAGATGAATACACATAGTCAAATAATAAAGGTCAACCTAGAGCACTAGGGTTTCAGCAATAACAGTTCGAACAACAAGAAATCATGAGATAATCGCTTAAACATAGCATAGATGATTAAAATCAAAAGGGAATACTATTTTGAGAACAAAGTATAGAAACCCTAGCTTTTGAGATTGTTAAAAATAAAATTTTTCAGAGAAAAAATATAGAACAACTTCGTAACATTGTAGATATAGAACAGATCTTAAAAGAAAAACTAAAATATAGGAGATTAGGGTTTTGTGAGAAACCAGAGAGAGGAGTAAGGGAACCTGGCCGTGAAACTCAGGACAATGGCGTTTAGAGAACCATCGAGTCAAAACCCATCGGAGAAAGGCCGGAAACAACCCCAGGCAGAGCTTGCAGTAGTGGTCCGGCATGGTTAGAACCCATGGAGGTCCCAAATACGGAGAGGATCAGAGAGATAAGGCTTCAAGGCGGCTGGTGGTCGAAAGGGGTGAGACTGGAGGTAGCCGGAGAGACGGTAAAGGCCATCGGAGAAGAAGAACCCAGAAGGTTCTAGAGAGAAGAGGAGAGGAAGAGACGAGAAGAGAGAGAGTTGGTCTTGAGAGAATGAGAGGGGTCAGGGGGGTTGGTTAGAGTTAATTAAGGTAAGTTGGATCTATGCCGTTGATCATATATGATCAATGACTCATATCAAGCGTGGGGTTGGGCCAGGTATTGAATTGGTTTGGGCTGGGTAGGAATGGGTCTGATGGGTTGGGGTAATGGATTGAAATTGAAATAGGTTAAGAGTGGCTAGATTTTAAATACTCCTTAAAATAAGATAATTAATTAATTAAAATAACTAATAATTATATAAAAAATGAAATTAAGTTTAAATAAGTAAAATGACAGTAATTAACTAATATTAAGTGTAAAAATACATAAATTTCGAATTAGAATAATATAAATATCCAATTGGGCCATAATTGCAAAATTTGGTAATTGGAATTAAATAAGACCCAATTGGCTAATTTGTGAAATAATTGGATTTTAATGGATAAAAATGATTATAATAACATACTAGGTTAAAAACAAAATATTTTGAAGTTATTTATGACATAATTTAGGAGTTATTTAAATATGAAATATTAAATAAATGGGGAAATAATTTAAATAATAATATGGAAAAATAGGGAAAAATACTCATCATTACAAAGAGAATTTTTGAAATTGCAAGTTTAAAAATAATTTGAGGAAACATTGGGTATCAAAATCTACCCTTAATTGGCATCGACTAGGGAGCGTGTGCACCCATGTCGGAAAAAAAAATCAATTAGGGAATGTATACCCTTAATTGGAAAAGAAATCATCAATTAGGGAATGTATACCCTTAATTGGCATCGATCAGGGAGCGTGTACTCCCATGTGGGGCAAAGAAAATCAATTAGGGAATGTATACCCTTAATTGGAAAAGAAAATATCAATTAGGGAATGTATACCCTTAATTGGCATTGATCAGGGAGCGTGTACTCCCAAGTCGGAAAAGGTGTAGCTAGGGTCTGGAGACCCTATACCACTTCAGATTTGAGCTGTTTTTAACACTTTTTGTTTTGAATGAATGCGGGAAAGGATTTTGAAAAAACATTCCCTTTTGGAGTTGTTGCTGCAGAGCTACTTTTAGCTCTTGCGCCTTTTCTCTTGGTTACACCTGCTTTTTGCAAAGTTGCTTTTGAGTTGCACCTGTTTCTTATTTCAACAAAGAACAATTTGTTAGTTTGAAACGGTGGTTGGTTTTGCGGCCTTGTTTATTTCAACTGTTTGATCTCGGCTCTTTTGACGAAGATCTCAACCACTTGCTTGCTTGTTGGGGATTGGGTTTCATTTCCAAATCCGGGGACTTTGGTTTTCCAGATTTTGTTGTGGTGATCGCTCACTTTTTTTTTTTTTGGATTTCTAGAGCATCGGGGGGAATTTTTGGCCCCTCGAATTCTGTTGCAATGGTTAGTCGTATGGGACTTAACCCTTTTCCAACTTTATTTTGCCTTCATTGGCCTTTCATTTCTGATTTTTCCTTCCATTTGACTTT
This sequence comes from Nicotiana undulata, assembly GCA_005239495.1. Classification (NCBI taxonomy): domain Eukaryota; kingdom Viridiplantae; phylum Streptophyta; class Magnoliopsida; order Solanales; family Solanaceae; genus Nicotiana; species Nicotiana undulata. Next base: position 692 of record ML279344.1, on the reverse strand, counting down.
AAAGAATTTGGAGCGTTTCGGCTTTTCAATCTTTACCGAGGGGGTTAGCCAGGTGGGACTTAACCTTTCACTTCAATTACCTTTATAGGCATTTCAATTTGATCTTCTCCCTTCAAGAGTTGTGTTTAAAGCATCTGACGTTGCGGCATGTCGGGATCGACTTGATGCCCCTGACGAGGCTCGGTGCCCTTCGCATATTGGCTTGCGTCAAACGAGAACACTATAAATCAGTTTTGCCATCCTTTCTTTGTTTTACCTTAGAAACGGAGTAAGACTGAAAGGGATTGAAAGAGAATGTCACGACCCAAAACCGGTCCAGGTCGTGATGGCGCCTAACGGCGAGGTTAGGCAAGCCAACGAACAACAATAACNTGAACCACAGCTAGGCCCAATACATATACAACCCCGATAACTACAACAAGTGTGTGCCAGGACTAGTGTCACAGTGTCAACGGGCGGCTACATAGATACAACAGCAGAAATACATATACAAAATATACAAGCCGCATTCTGGAACAAAAGACTGAGCAAAAATGAAACTGGGAAGCTCCAGAGGTGCTGTCAGGAAAACGCCAAGAAGACAACTCACCGTGTGGAGCGACGCCACGATCAGTACCTATCAGCTGACAGACGAACAGATGAACCAACCTCAATACCTGCACAGTCAAGTGCAGAAAAAGAAAGAAAGTGCA
>ML279343.1:26797-58471 GCA_005239495.1 Nicotiana undulata | reverse complement strand
GGATGGAATGAGTGTAAATGAAGGAGACCCGAGATTTGACATTTAAATATTGGCTGCCTACAGGGGTTTCCGCACCTGCGACCCTAGGACCGCACCTGCGGTCCCGCACCTGCGAGGAAATGGCCGCACCTGCGGAAAATGGCCGGGGGAGCTGGGTTTGCACCTGCAGAGTTGGGCGCCGCACCTGCGGTCCCGCTCCTGCAGAAAATGATCCGCACCTGCGAGGCTGGGACCGCAGGAGCGGTCCCTCACCTGCGGCTCGGCAACCGCACCTCCGGTCACAACAGCTACAGCTGCACCAACAGTGTTTTTAGCTGGTTTTTGGCCTCGTGGGGGGTCCGGGAGGCACCTGGGCCTACCCGAGCTCCCGTCCAAATATACCAACAAGTCCCAAATCATTATACGGACTTGCTCGAGCCCACGGAACACTCAAAACATCGCTAAAACTCAAAATCACATCCCAAAACCCCTGAATTCATAACTTAAGACTTTCAAACTCTAGATTTCTATAAAAATGCGTTGGACCGACCTATACGAATCGGAATGACATCAAATTTTGCAGGCAAGTTATAAATGACCATACAGAACTATTCCCGGTCTCGGAATCACATTCAGGCCTCGACAACATAAAATCACGTTCCAAACCAAATTTCAAGTTCTATGAAAATCCTCAAAACTTCATTAACGCTCAATTTCCCATTTTTGATCCAAAACCCGTCAAATCAAGTCCGTTCCTTACCAAATTTCTCAGATAACTTAAATAACACACGTTGAACCTGTTCCGGGCTCCGGAACCATAATACGGGCCCGGAAACACATGTTTCACATCGAGGTTCATTTTCATAAGCCTTTATTATTTTTAGAAAATAATTTTCTTTACAAATTCATTTCTCGGACTTGGGTCCTCAGAATTCGATTCCGGGCATACGCCCAAGTCCCATATTTTCCTACGGACCTTCTAGGACCGCCAGATCACGGGTCCGGGTCTGTTTACCAAAAATATTTACCAAAGTCAACTTTATTCAATTAGTTATTATAAATTTAACTCTTTATCAAGTTTTCCACATAAAAGCTTCTCGGCTACGTGCCCGGGCTGCGCACGCACATCGAGGTGAGATTAACGGAGTCTTTCGGGGCCTCAGAACACAGTTTTTGCTAAATTTACCTAGGATGACCTTTTGGGTCATCACAATCTCCACCTCTAAAACAAACGTTCGTCCTCGAATGGACATAAAAGGTACCTGAATCTGGGAAAAGGTGGGGATAGCGGCTCCGCATATCGGACTCGGACTCCCAGGTCACTGCCTCAAAAGGCTGACCCCTCAACTGAACACGAACCAAAGGATAACTCTTCGATCTCAACTAACAAACCTGTCGAGCTAATATGGCTACTGGCTCCTCCTCATACGATAAATCCTTGTCCAACTAGACACCGCTGAAATCAAGTACATGAGATGGATCCGCAATATACCTCCAGAGAATAGACACATGAAACACCGGGTGCACGCTGATAAACTCGGTGGCAAGGCAAGTCTGTAGGCCACCTCTCCTACCTTATCCAAAATCTCAAATGGACCAATGTACCTAGGGCTCAACTTGCCCTTCTTCCCGAACCTCATCACACCCTTCATAGGCGACACTCGAAGAAATACCCGGTCTCCTATCATGAATGCCTAATCTTGAATTCTGCGATCTGCATAACTCTTCTGCCTAGACTAAGATGTACGAAGTCTATCCTGAATAATCTTCACCTTGTCCAAGGCATCCTGGACTAACTCGGAACCTAACAACCTAGCCTCTCCTGGCTCAAACCATCCGACTGGAGACCGACACCGTCTACCATACAACGCCTCGTACGGAGCCATCTGAATGCTTGAGTGATAGCTGTTGTTGTAGGCAAACTCAGCTAAAGGCAAGAACTGGTCCCATGAACCACCAAAATCAATAACACAAGCCCGCAAGATATCCTCCAAGATCTGAATAGTACGCTTGGACTGTCCGTCCATCTGAGGATGATATGTTGTGCTCAGCTCAATCTGTGTACCCAACTCTCGCTGAAAAACCCTCCAGAAATGGGAGGTAAACTGAGTACCTCTGTCTGATATAATGGATAAGGGCACACCATGCAATCGAACAATCTCTCTCATATATATCTTTGCCAACTTCTCCGCTGAATATGAAACTGATACCGGAATGAAGTGCGCTGACTTGGTCAGCCTATCCACAACAACCCAAACCGCATCAAACATCCTCTGAGTCTGTGGGAGCCCAACTACAAAGTCCATGGTGATACGCTCCCACTTTCACTCAGGAAGCTGAATCTGCTGCATCAAACCATCGGGTATATGGTGCTCGTACTTAACCTGCTGACAGTTCAAGCACCGAGCTACATAAGCTACAATATCCTTCTTCATCCTCCGCCACCAATAATGCTGCCGCAAGTCCTGGTACATCTTTGCGATGCCCGGATGAATGGAATACCGGGAACTATGGGCCTCATGTAGTATCAACTCACGAATACCATCAACATCAGGTACACAAATACGACCATGCATCCGCAGAACTCCCTCATCATCAACCGTAACCTGCTTGGCACCCCCGTGCCGGACTGTATCTCTAAGAACACATAAATGACGATCATCACACTGCCTGGCCCGAATACGATCATAAAATGAAGAACGGGCCACGGTATGGGCCAACACACTGCCAGTCTCAGAAACCTCCAACCTCAGAAATCGCTTGGCTAAAGCCTGAACATCCGACACAAGAGGTCGCTCCCCGGCTGATAAATAAGCTAGACTGTCCATACTGACTGACTTCCAGCTCAAAGCATCGGCCACCACATTGGCCTTCCCCGGATGATAAAGAATGGTAATATCATAATCCTTCAGTAACTCTAACCACCTTCTCTGCCTCATGTTAAACTCCTTTGGCCTGAATAGATACTGTAAACTCTTATGATCCGTAAACACCTCACAAGGCACATCATACAAGTAATGCCTCCAAATCTTTAATGCATGAACAATAGCTGCAAGCTCCAGATCATGAACTGGATAGTTCTTCCCATGAACCTTCAACTGACGAGAAGCATAGGCTATGACTTTTCCATCCTGCATCAACACTGCACCAAGCCCAACCAGTGAAGCATCATAATACACGGTATACGGTCCTGAACCTGTGGGCAAAACTAACATTGGTGCCATAGTCAAGGCTGTCTTGAGCTTCTGAAAGCTTGCCTCGCACTCATCCGACCACCTGAACTGAGCACCCTTCTGGGTCAACCTGGTCATCGGGGCTGCGATAGATGAAAAGCCCTCCACAAATCGGCGATAATAACCTGCCAAGCCCAAGAAACTCTGAATCTCTGTAGCTGAAGTGGGCCTAGGCCAATCTCTGACTGCCAAAATCTTCTTGGGATCCACCTAAATACCCTCTGCCGACACAACATGGCCCAGAAATGCCACCGAACTCAACCAGAACTCACACTTAGAAAATTTGGCATACAACTGACTATCCCTCAGAGTCTGGAGGACGACTCTAAGGTGCTGCTCATGCTCCTCTCGGCTGCGAGAGTATATCAATATATAATCAATGAAAACAATAACGAACGAGTCCAAATAAGGCCTGAATGACATCACATCACCAAGAACTCATAATGCCCATAACGAGTGCAAAAGGCCGTCTTAGGTACATCAGACGCCCTAATCCTCAGCTGGTGGTAACCAGATCTCAAGTCTATCTTGGAAAACACTGTAGCAACCTGAAGCTGGTCAAATAGATCATCAATCCTCGGATGAGGATACTTGTTCTTAATAGTAACCTTATTCAGTTGTTGGTAGTCAATACACATCCTCAAGCTAAATGATTACGACATACCGTACATGACTTACTGTTTGGTGAAGACTATTGTGAACACATGTTTGTTTGGTTGGTATGAAATTATACTCTTGATGATATGAAGCCTTGTGATTGAATTGTGGGCTGTTGTTGTTGCTATGAAATGTGGTTATCCGGTGGGATCGGGTTGCACGCCGCAACAGGAGGAATAAGGGTGATATGTGATAAGTAATAAGGGTGGAATGTGATTGTACGATGGGATCGAGTTGTGCGCCGCAACAGAATGTAATAAGGCTGGAATGTGACTGTCCGGTGGGATCGGGTTGCGCGCCGCAACAAGAAGAAATAAGGGTGGATTGTTGAGAAGGAATAAGGGTGGAATATCATTGTGTTGAAATAAGAATCTATGAAACTCCCAATTGTGTTTGTTTCTGTATCTCTGTGCAGCAATTGTTTGGTTTCTCTGACTGTCTTATATCTTGTGTACTGTTTGATTTTACTTAGAATAAAGTTTGTTCATACATGCTAGTACTATTCAACAGTACTAACTCCCTTTTGCCGGGGGCGCTACATCTTTTATATTGATGTAGGTGGTTCCATAGCAGGTATCTCAGTCCGCAGATAGTGGTGCCTCCTCTTCATCCCTTCATCTGTTCTGGTGAGCCCCACTTCCTCTCGGGTCCGTGTGTAGTCTATACCGTCTTCTTTTGTATATGTTGCGTCATTAAAGGTATAGCCGAGGCCTTGTTGCCGGCAAGTTTATGCCAAACTCCTAGTACTCTTAGAGGCTCCGTAGACACTGTGTGGGTTGTATATATATATATATATCTATTTTGGGCAGTAGCTGTGTTCGGTCGAAATCGTGGTCCGTATTGGAAAAGTTGTATGTATTATATATATTTTTGGATTATCAAATGTTGAAAAGTTAAAAGAGGAAAATGAACTTATGCTGCTAATTGTACTTTGAATCTAAATTAGCTAATTCATATGGAACAATGTATATTATAGACACGGGGTAACGCGTTGGGCAGGAAATACAAACCAGGTCCGCTCGACCGGGATCATCCGGTTGGGCGTCGGTCTCGTCCCTCAATTTTGGGGCGTGACAGGCAGCCTCTCTCGCTTGTACTTGAGCGGCTTCAGCATTGGCCCGGTAGACGGCCACGATCGCCTCAGCCTCGGTGATGTCCTTTTCGGCCACAGATTTGGCCTTTGCAAATTTGGAAGCCAACCGAGCCTCGAGCTCCTCTATCTTCTTTGACTGAGCTGAGATTTTTTCCTTCATGCCTCAAAGCTGGCCTTTGACCAATGATAATTGGGCTAGAGCAGTCTATTTTTTTGAAGCAAGGTTGTGCATGCCCTATTTCCACCCGAAGGACTTTACCTTCATCGTATTGATCTCCTCTAGCGGAACTGCTCGATTATCTCGATCTTATGCTGCAGCTGTGAGACTGAATATTAGCCTCCATTCTTGAATCAAGCCCATGAGCTTTTGAGAGTGTCATTACCTACTCCATCAGGTCGGTCTGATCCTTGTGAGCTTGGCCAACTCGGCTCGGAGTTCCTTGATCTGCTCTTTTTTTTTGCCCGAAGAGAAGTTTGAGGGCATTCTTTTCTTCCGAGAGCCCTCGGAGGTCGGCATCGCATCGGCTCAGCTCTGCTCAAGAATTGGAAAATGCACCCTGATGAAGTGCCAGAGCCTATATGTAAAAGAGAGAAAGTTAGAAAGAAAATGGAAGAATGTGAAATCAACAAATGGAATTGAGACTTACCCGATTCAGGGCTCGTTGAGCCGCATCAAAGAGACCCAATGCATCACTCAGGCCGGTAGCATCCTCGACCCCGGTAAACAAATCACGGAAGGGGTCCTCCCTCCCCCCCTCCCCCGTGAACTCCTTCTACCTCAAGGGTCCTCAAAGCTTGGGCATCCCGAATTGCCTCATAAAAAATAGAGAAAGTAGGTGAATCTCCAATTACTATTGCCCCAAGTGAGTCACTTGGGGCATTCTCCTCATTTCGATGGGTTTCAAGGTTGGTCCTTTCAGACATGCCCACCGTTTGTTCATTTCGATGGGGGAACATTCGATCTTCGATGACTCGGGGACTTTGCCCGAGTTCTTCTCCAAGACCCCCTCAACCCAAGGCGGGACCTCACCAACCGCCACCAATTCAGCGGCCTTTGGGGCCTCGATGGTTTTCTTCACTCGGGCCACCAGCTCCGAGATATCATCTTAATCTTACTCTTGTTCCTCCCTTATCCATTGAAGTACATTAGTAGGAAGGGCAGCAGTATTTGTCCTCGGTTTACGAACCATATTATGCTTCTTCTTAGGCTTTTGATCCTCGGAGGTTGAGGTCCTTTTCCTCTTATTATCCTTCGGCGGTTTCGAAACCGGGGCCGAAGTCTCCTCCTCGCCAGACGGGAGCCTCTTGACCGCGTCCTTGCCCAAGCTTGTACACAATGAAATTTAATGAGTAAAAGAAAGGCATCATTAATCGAATACTCAAATATGGAAAAGGCGGGCTTGGCATGATTCTTGGACTCCTATTCGCCTTTTGCTAAATCATGCCAACAACGTTCGGCGTATGTGTAAGTTGAGAAAAGGTTCCGAACCAAGCTCTCGAGGTCGAGAATCGCACGAGGCATCCAAGCAACCGCTACATCATGAAAGAAGACATTAATGAGAAAAGGCAAAGGAATTGTGATGACCCAAGGGGTCATTTTATGAATTAAGACTCCGTTATAGGCTTATTATCCATAAAAAGACTAAATTTAATTACCTCAATTTGCGTGTGCAGTCCGGGCATAAAGTCGAAAAGCTTTTATGTGAAAATGTGAGAAATAGTAATTTCTAGAGTTAAAATTTGGTTTTAGTTGACTTGGGTCAATATTTTGAGTAAAAGGACCCGGATCTGTGTTCCGATGATCCCGGGAGGTCCGCAATAAATATGAGACTTGGGTGTATGCCCGTAATTGAATTTCGAGGTCCCAAGCCTTAGAAATCAATTTTTGAAAGAAATTATTTTGTTGAGTTATTAATGAAATAAAGAAATGAATTAATGTTTGAAACCATTGGTATTGGGCCCGTATTTTGGTTCCGAAGCCCGGTACATATTTGTTATGGTATTTAAGTACTATCTGTGAAATTTGGTGAGAATAGGAGAATATTTGACGTGATTCGGACGTCCGGAGTTGATTTAACGTAATTCATAGTTTTAGATGTTATTTTTGTGATTTGATCGCACGAGCAAGTCTGTATGATGTTTTTATACTTGTGTGCATGTTTGGTTTAGAGCCCCGAGGGATCATGTGAGTTTAGGGTAGGCTACGAGATGTTTTAAACTTGGAATTTTCTGTTGTCATAACTGTATCTGGTGCACTGACGAGTTGTTCTTCGCGTTCGCGAAGCTTCTCTCGCGAACGCGGAGAGTAAAAATGTCTAAGGGAGAAATCCTTCTTCACGAACGCGGGGAGTTGTACACGAACGTGAAGCACTTGGGGGTAGTACCCTTCGTGAATGCGCCCACCCCTACGCGAACGCAATGTGTTAACTGGGCCTGGGGGAGGGGGAGGGGAGTCACTTACTCTATGCGAACGTGGCCCCTTGGTCGCGAACTCAGAAGCCCTATGCCTCAACACTACGTGAACGCGTACTCTACCAGGGGAACGCGAAGGCCACTTGGGCATGTCCCATCGCGAACGCGATGAAGGCCTGCCCAGTCATATAAAGACAGAATTAAAACGGGCAGAACTCTTTTTATTCCTATTTTTCGAACTAAAAATACCTAGAGGCGATTTTCTTCACACAAATTCCTCCCCAAAGTGTTGGTAAGAAATTCTAAACTCTACTCTTTCAATTACCCAATATTTTTCATCACTTTCCAATCAAATATCAAAATTTTCATGGCAAAAATTGAGGGTTTGGGTAGAATCAGGGAATTTTGTAAAAATTGAATCTTTACCTCGAATTGGGGTTGGATTTTAAAACTAATTGCATATCGGGCTCGGGGTGAATGGGTAAACGTAATTTGGTTTGAACCCCGAGTTTGGACCAAGCAGTCTCGGGGTCGGGTTTCAACGTTTTTTGAGAAAACTTAGGAAAAATCATAATTTTCAGTAAAGTTACTTCCTTTAGCATTAATTAATGATATTAAGCTAATTATGATTAGATTCAAGTGTGTTGGAGGTGAATTCTAAAGGAAAATCGGTAATTGAGCAGTGAGTGGCCTGCGGATTTGAGGTAAGTGCTTGGTTTAACCTTGACTCGAGGGAATAGGAATCCCCAACCTAATTGCTATGTGAATTTTCATGTGTGTGGTGTATAGGTGAAGTGACGAGTATCTATGCACCACAAAAATTACTTGATAAACATGATCCCTTCCCTATCCCCAATTATCTGATTCCTGATTTAATTGTTTGCGCGAATTTTATGCTTCCATGTCTACTTGTTTTCATCAACCTGCTAATGATACCCAATTTTTTCTACAATATTTTGAAATGCATATATGTCTTTAAAACAATGCATTAGCATCAATTGGTATTTTTTCATAATTTCTACATTTTTAAATTAATTTATCTCAGTATTTATTCATATAAATAATTACAAAATTGCATCACAAATATTTTCTAAATATTTCTTGATTTAATATTACTATTTACAGTCCTATTAAGTTCAAATTTTTTCATAAATGGCAAGATTGGAACTTCTTGGTTACAATTGCAATAACTTCGCAATTGTAGCCCATGCATACATTATTGCATTATTTTACTAGAAATTGGTCCATTTTATTTTTAAAATACTAAATAATTATTTTAAAATATTTCTATGCATAAAAGTCATTTTTTTAATTATTTTAAAAATTAATTTTTATTCAATTGTTTGGGTATTTAATAAATAGCCCCTTTTATTTTCAATTTTAATCCAAAAGGACCAACCAAAAACCCCTTATAATTTGGCCCCAATCCCTTAGGCCCAAAACATAGCTGGCCCGACCCAATACCTTGGCCAATCCTGGTCGTTGATCAATTTTGATCAACGGTCCAGATTTCCCCTACCATAATTAAACCCTAATGACCCCTTTACACCCTCTCATTTCTCTCCTCTTCCCCCGCCGTCATCCTCTCTCTTCTCTCTCAAACGCTCTCTACCTAAACCCTAATCCTCAGGCGCCGTCACCGGCTTACACCTCTATTCTATGATTTTTCTTCGTCGTCTCAGGCCTATACTCGCCTCATGCTTGCTATGGTTCATCAATTTCCTAGATCCTTGAGAAGATCTCAAGGGACCTAGGCGGTCTGGTTTGCACCTTTGATTTCTTTGCTTGTTCAGGCTGTTTGCTCGACCACGAGTAAGATCCTTCCTTATTTTGCTATGAATCTATGGTTTTCTAGGCCTATGTTCTCGTCTCCGCTATGCTTTCTAAAAAAAACCTAATTTATTTTCTCCCATCTTCTCAGGTCTGTATAGATCTGAGAAGAATCGAGTAACTATCATATGTTTTCCTTGAAAGTTTCCGGTTTCAACTGATTTTTCGATTTTTTCCTGAAGTAGGGTTCATTATAAGTCATCTTCTCAAAGGTCTTTCTGATTTTAAATGCTTAATCGATTATCCCTATTTTTCTTGACTGATTTATGCTAAGGTTGCCTAAACCCTAGTCGATTTATGTGAAAACTCTAATTTTCTGATTCTTTGCTTTGATTCTGAGTTTTCAATGTTACCAGTTGTATTGATTCACTCTGTATTTTGAATTACACGATTTTCCTTAGTCAAATTTATTGCTTTGTGATTTTTACTCTAACTAATCTCCACTAAGGTTTCTGAGTCAATTTTCGACTAGTTTCTTTGTGTTTAAATAAGTTTTACTTAGCCTATTTTATTTGTGGGAATTGATATATTCTCTCCAGAATTGTGTTAAACTGGTTAAGTGATTTACTCTGTTAAGGATCTGTACTCCTAAGTTTGTTTGTTTCTATTATTACGGCCTTAATTAGTCGTCCTTGCCTTATTTGATTGCTGTATATTTACTGATTCTTACATGATTCATTCCTTAATTAGACCCTGATTATTTACTCCTTTACTTGGTTTGATTTGAATTTCTTTCCTTAATTAGTCCCATGTGTAACCGTTTGATCAATTGTCCTTAATTAAAGGAGTCTATGCTAAACTCCTTCGTATGATTGGATTATGTGATCCCCCTAATTGTTGACTATTGATTCCTTACCTTATTTGCTCTGCTCTTGAATTGCTATATAAACTCTCTTATTTCAATTCTAAAGACACGAACAGAAGTTCATAACACACACTCACACTCAAACTCTTCTTTCTTACTCTGTTACTTGGGATAATTACTGGTCTAGCCGGCTGAAAGCCAAAGCTAGATATTGGAACTATACCTGCTTTTATATTCTGCACTTATTCTCTAACTGGTATGTCTCTAGGTAAATTTTAAAACCCAAACTCTATGTGATTCATTCTTGCACTAGTTCATTGGCTATGAATTCAATCTGTTTTCTATCTACTACTTGGCTTAGCATGTCTGAATGTTATTTCCTCTTGATTCAATGTGTAATCAACATATCTAAACTGTAATTGGTTATTTGATGTTTGTCCAGCATCTTTATTTAGCCCATGACTGTTCCCTTTTTGTGATGAGATCATGTTAGTTACCTAGTCTCTTAAGGCATTCGATCGGCCTTGATTGTATGTCTGATTCTGTCCAATACCCCTTTTGCTTTCAACATGGCTTTATTGCATCCTTGCTTTGTGTCTCAATTACCTACTATCATGACTAACCTGTTAATTCTATAAACTCATAAGTGTTCTATGCCTTTGTTGTCTATATGCCTACCTTGTACTCTATACCATGTTCATGTGCCATCCTGATGTGATTTCTATATGTTCCCAACCCCTTTTTTATCCCTATGTGAAATTTGCTTGTTAAGTTCCTGTGTTTGTTAAATGTTTAGGAATATGGGTACCCTATGACCAATTGATTGTTTGCTGAATTTACTCTCTTCAAAACTGATTTTCAAAATGATCTCAGTATTTTCCTAACAAACTGGTTTTCACTCTTAGCATCTTCTTAAAAGGCTGGTTTCTATTTTTTAGAAATCTTTTACTCGTAAGGTCTTCACCACACTGTTTTTCACTAAGTCTTTTTTAAATAAAACTATGTCAAGCACTCTTACTTTATTCTTAGATCATTAGGTTCTGCCCCTCTAGTGTGTGTGCTGCCTAGGAGTCCCCTGAGATTCCTTTGAACTTTGGCACACTGGGGTTGGCCCTTCCACACTGCACATAATCAGTCCCTATCTGGAAAAAATTTGGTGTGAGCACTTCCCGGGATCCTTAAGGTCCTTAGGAAACTCTGACATACTTGGACACAAATTGGCTATGAAATTCTTGGCATTTTGAGACTACATTGAAAGCCTGGTACTCCCAGGTCTACTTTGGGCCTGTTTCAGGCTCCCTATAGTATAGTTTACATTTCATTTATGTAATTTATTCAATCTTGGTCTGTAATAATCCTTTGTAAACAGATGTTGGGGTAACTAGTGAAAAGGGGAGGGTAGCTATATGATTCTGCAGGGTAGACTAGGTAGAAATCATGTTTTTAGATTTTTCCTTACATTGATATGCCATAGAAATCATGTTCTAAGTTTGTGTGATGCGCTAGATACCATGCTTTAGGACTGTTATGCTTATTTGCATTAAACAATGCTAATTTGGTGCATTAGATACCCTGTCTTAGGACGATTATGTTTACTGCTTCAGCATGTCGCATGTTACGGTTAATCACTTAGGTTTTGCATAAGTTCCTGTCATTTAGAAATCCCGCCATTAAGTTGATAATACTGTCTAATAAAATGACCATCCTCATGTGAATTAGAAATCATGTCTTAGGACTCTGTATGCCTTTGCTTGAAATCATATCTATATCACCTAAATAAACAACTGTCTATAAAAGGTTAAAAACATCCTCACGCATAGGAGTCACGTTCTAATACAAATCAGTATAAAATCACTTGTTATGATAGTCATCATTTAGATCAGCATGCCTATAGGTTGAAATAATTCCAAACTGTTTCGGTTAGTTTCCATAGTTATGATTGCATACAGTCCCACGCCTAGGCAAGCTTTAGGTAATTAATGTTCCTATAAAAAATTATGAAGTTGTGCTCTGCTTATTTATAATTGTTCAAGTTTAAGAGGTATTAAAATCAGTAGGCAAACTGATTAGGATTTTTTCACTTCGCTTTAAGAACAATGTTGCATATTCTGTGTTTTGATACTCACCTAGACACCCTATTCTAGGATATCTCTGAAATTACCTAAAATTTGTGTTTGAGACGTGCTGCTTATTTGCCTATACCTATAGAGGTAAACATGGGCCCTTAACTTCTTCCCTATTTGGTAGTCCTATGTGTTATTCGTTGTCGCCTAGATTTTTACCTTTTAAAACACCCTAGGAGGGCCTAGAACTTCCTAATTCTAGAGGTCCCAAACTCCTCCAGGACCACAAGGAAGTGACGGGTAAAAACACGCTTAGAGTTCGTTAATCAAACTCGCTTATATAACCGCTAAGGGGAAAGTAATGGGTAGTAAAAGGATATGATGACCTGTGCGCCAATACAACGTGTAGCCCCTCTAATTGAGGAGTGATTACCGGGCATTACACGGATATGATCCTATAGGCTAAATAACCTAGGACTTCCCTCATCCCTTTTACATATGTGTGCTCAGACTGCGTATCTATCAAAGGACTTTTATTCTTTTACATATGTGTGCTTAGACTGCCTATTTGCTAATTGACCGATTCACAAAGTAAGTTTGGTCGGGACCCACCGTTGTGGACCTCGGGGGGTGCCTAACACCTTCCCCTCGAAGAAATTTTAAGCCCTTACTCGATCTATGGTGATGCAAACTAGTTTCATGAGTTAATTACTCTAGGTGCCCTAACGCACCTTAAAATCGTTAGGTGGCGACTCTTCAAATCCCATACCACATCCTAAAAGGAAACGAGTTATCCCAATAATGTCAAAAACCCTAACTCCGCAAGGAAAAAAGGGGAGCGCGACAACATGGCGACTCTGTTGGGGATTTTAGGCTTATATCATAACAAATTGCTTTATGAATTAGTCTGAACGTGCCTTATATTGTTAATACCTGGACCCCTTCCCTTTCCCCCTTATGTGGACTTAATTGTTTATTTAACAAGTATTTATTCCTCCAATATGAAACTGAATTGTTTCTTTGTTTTCTTTCTTAACTGTCTTTCAATTATAAATGTTGTATTTATCGCTTTTCATAATGTGCAAATATGTGACAACATGTTATTTATTGCTGCATAAATCATGTTCAATATCATACTCCACTCGTGCCCAAACAAATTCTATAGCAACGCTTGATGAGTGGTTGCGCTCTTCCAATTTATATCACCCTTTAAATTCGGAAAGGCTTATTTGCTGTAAAACTAGTCGATCAGCTGTGCAATCGACTGTTCCGTTCCTTTCCCCCTCAAGTTGTCCGCTTGAGGGTACCGTTCTAGACCCCCATAGTAACCTTACTCTTATTATTGTGCATTCATCATGGTCAAACCTAGCCGGTTTAATGTGTTGTCCGCACAATAACCTTTAAGACAAGCCTTATCCAAAGTTCACCAGGGTTTCCACAATCCCAACGGATGCAACCACATTCTGTGCATTAATTTGGAGAACTAAATGCTAATATGCTAATCATGAGTGTATAAATAGCCGAATCTAGTGGGGGAAAAAGGGCCTAACCTTTTTGTTTTGCAGAAAATGAGGCACGAGGTCCCCAAATTCATTATGGTCAGCAATATTCCATCAATGCTACTAGACTGGTGGGAAGACCTTTCCTTAAGTGACAAGAAACACGTGAGGAAAAACTTGGGAAATTTACCTTCTCTACTAGACATTCAGTCGAAATATATGATGATCGAGGCTGCAACTCTATTCTGGGACAGTGAGAGGGTTGTGTTCTACTTCGGGAATATAGAAATGACACCACTCTTGGAAGAAATTGGGGGACTTGCTGGACTGACTTGGGATAGCCCTGGGCTATTGGTACCTGAGAACCGCACAGGTTAAAGGTTTCTAAAGATGATGGGGTTGAAGAAAAATGCTGAACTAGAGTGCCTGAAAAAGTCCTACATACCCTTCGAATACTTGTATGAAAGATACGGTCACAGCAAATCATACCGTACCTACCACGATGAGTTTTCTATCACTTCTCTGGGTCACATCCACCGCAGAGTGTTCGTGTTTATTGTGTGCTTTTTGGGCATGATATTGTTCCTAATGAAAAGGGAAAGGATCCATACTAGACTAGCTATGGTCTCCAAGACTTTGATGGAAGGGATCGATGGACAAACATACACTATTGTCCCTATGATCTTAGTCGACATCTACCGGGCTTTGGAGCGTTGTCAATGATGGATCAAGCATTTTGAGGGTTGTAACCTGTTGCTGCAGTTATGATTATTAGATTATCTTCAAAGGGGCCAATATCGCCAAAAACTTTCGCGAAGGGCTTGGAACGACCACATTGCCTTTCATCACCCCAAACGGATGACTTACATTCCGGACAGGCTTGCTCAGCTGGAAAGTGCCAATGAGTGGGTAGAGTTCTTCGACAATCTGACCGAGGAACAAGTGCAATGGATGTTTGAATGGTTCCCGACAAACGAGTTTATCATCAGGTCCAGGGACGCTCCACACTTAGTGATGATTGGGTTGAGGGGAATATACCCTTATGTACCTATCCGAGTCATGAGGAAAGCAGGGAGGAAGCAGGTTGTACCAAGGGTCGCGAAGATGGGTCACTTCAGGGTAGACTTTCAGGACGACGACATCCCTTACAAATGTCAAGATCAGCACATGTGGCACTGAAAGATCATCATGGAGAAAAATACCATTGAGCCAGACAGGTATCGTGCTAGATGTGCACCTCTCTAGCCGGCATGGTTGGAAGACAAATTAGGGGGATAGTGAGGCTAGGAACCGGTCGAGGGAATCAGATCATAGAAGAAGATGTCGAGGCTCAAGTCAAATACAACTGACTGTGCAAGAGGGTCCACGATACCGATAATGAGCACCAGGAAATCCATGAGCCTTACACTCTCCCTCTGATTTCTCTCATCTTCCCCCGATGTCGTCCTCTCTCTTCTCTCTCAAACACTCTCCATCTAAACCCTAATCCTCAAGCGTCGTCACCGGCTTACACCTCCATTCTATGATGTTTCTTCGTCGTCTCAGGCCTATACAGGCCTCTTGCTTGCTATGGTTCATCAATTTACTAGATCCTTGAGAATATCTCAAGGGACCTAGGCGGTCTGGTTTGCACCTTTGATTTCTTTGCCTACTTCAAGTTGTTTGCTCGACCACGAGTAAGATCCTTCCTTATTTTGCTATGAATCTATGGTTTTCTAGGCCTGTGTTCTCGTCTCCTCTATGCTTTCTAAAAAAACCTAATTTATTTTCTCCGATCTTCTCAGTTCTGTACAGATCTGAGAAGAATCGAGTAATTATCACATGTTTTCCTTGAAATATTCTGGTTTCAACTGATTTTTCGATTTTTTCCTGAACTAGGGTTCATTATAAGTCATCTTCTCAAATGTTTTTCTGATTTTAAATGATTAATCGATTATCCCTAGTGTTCTTGAATGATTTGTGCTAAGGTTGCCTAAACCCTAGTCGATTTATGTGAAAACTCTAATTTTCTGATTCTTGCTTCGATTCTGAGTTTTCAATGTTACCAGTTGTATTGATGTGATGACCCAAGAGGTCATTTTATAAATATAGACTCCGTCCTATTCTTAATTGTCGTAAAAAAATTAATTTTTAATATCTTGATTTGCGTACGCGGTCCGAACGCGGAACCGGAAAGCTGTTATGTTAAAATATGAGATATAGTGAATTCTAGAGTTAAAACTTGATTATGGTTGACTTTGGTCAACATTTTGAGTAAACGGACCCGGATTTGTGTTCCTACAATTCCGGGAGGTCACCAGTAAAATATGAACTTGGGCATATACCCGGAAAAGAATTCAGAGGTCCCAAGCCTTAGAAAACAATTTTTGAAGAAAATTGTTCTGCTGGTTAATTCAAGAAATAAAGAAATGATGTGAAATATATGATATCGGGCCCGTATTTTCCGGAGCCCGGAACAATTTTGTTATGTTATATAAGTCCTATTTGTGAAATTTCATGAGAATCGAAGCTGATTTGATGCAATTCGGACATCCGGTTGAAAAGTTGGAAATTTGAGTGTTCTTGAGAAAATCTTGAATTTTGAGGCCAAATCTGTAGATTTTGATGTTAATTTGATGAATTGATTTCACAAACAAGTATGTATGATGTTTTTATATGTGTGTGCATGTTTGATTTGGAGTCACGAGGGCTCGGGTGAGTTCCTGGTAGGCTACAGAGTGTCTAGACTTAGAAAAGTTTCCAACAGCTGAAACATCTGGTGTGCAGGTCTCTGATCTCGCAAATGTGAGTTCGCCAATGTTGAGCCTCTGATCTCGCAAATGCGAGGTTCTGTTCGCATTTGCGATACATTCCCGGAAAGCCCAGAGTTCGCAAATGCGAACCCCAGCTCGCAAATGCGAGACTCGCAGCCTGTTATATCAACTTTTTGACGAGATTTTTCCTTCTTTTCCAATTTTCTAAAACCCTAAACCTCCATAGGCGATTTTCCCAAGATCCAAACTTCTTAAAATCATTGGTAAGTGACCTCTAACTAATTTCTTTCAATTCCTAACAACTTTTGACAAGGATTTCAACCAAAAATCTAGAGTTTCCATGGTAAAAATTTGAGTTTTGGGTAGAACCTAGGAATTTCAATTTTTGGGAAATTGGACCTCGAATAGAGGTCGGATTCCAATACCAATTGTATATTCGTGCTTGAGGGAGATTGGGTAAACGGGTTTTGGTCCGAACCTCGAGTTTAGAGTGGGTCCGGGGTGAATTTTTGAAATTTCATATGAAACCTTAGTGAAACCATTGTTTTTCAATAAATATGATACCTTTAGGCTATGATTGATAACATTGGGTGAATTGTAATTAGATTCGAGCGGATTAGAGGCAATTTCCAAAGGGAATGCAGTGATGGAGCAGTGAATTGCTTGCGGGACTGAGGTAAGTATTTGGTCTAACTTTGGATTGAGGGAATAGGAATCCCCACTTGGCTGTTATGTGAAATGCATGGGTGTGGTGTATAGGTGAGGTGACGAGTATCTATGCACCACCCAATTTTTCTGTTAAGCATGATCTTTTTCCCGTTCCCGACTTAATTGATTACTGTCTTGATCGTTTTATGACTATTTGATGTTGTCATCTTGTTGTTAAACGTTGTGGTGGTTATTTTGTGAAGAGTATTGGTTGTTATTGGGTTCCCTTGTGGGACAAATGATTGAGCAGTTTGGTGTTGTTTTACGAAGTTTATATATATATATATATATATATATATATATATGCACATTGATGTTCTTGTGATATATTGTTGAAAGAGATATATTGTTAAAGGCTTGGCCTTAATTGTGAAAGCTTTATGAATTAATATAAGGTTGTGATGTATTGTTGAAACGGTAATGTTGTGAAAGCCTTGGCTTGAATTGAGAAATTTTCATAAATTAACATAAGGTTATGATATGTCTTGTGGGAGCGGGTTGCACGCCGCAACAAAGATGTAATAAGGGTGGACATGTAGGATCGGGTTGCACGCCGCAACAGGAGCGATTAGGGTGATATATATAGGGAGGAGGAATAAGGGAGGACAAGTGGGATCGGGTTGCACGCCGCAACAGGAGCGATTAGGGTGATATATATAGGGAGGAGGAATAAGGGAGGACAAGTGGGATCGGGTTGCACGCCGCAACAAAAGGTGAGATAAGGGAGGACACTTATGATTTACTGGATTTTTTTTAAAAATGGTTTTTACTAAATTTCAAATGATGTTTTACTGGTTTTCTTGAAAAATTCAAGAGTTTGAGACCCAAAGATATGGAAAAGTTAAAAATGTTTATTTTTTCATGATATTTCGCACTACTTTTATTTTAAAGTCAAAGTTTTGGAAATTTGGAAATTTTTGAGAATTGGTTATAGTTGAGGCCTGAAAGAGGCGGTTGTGTTGTTTTATTATGGTTGCAGTACTTGAATTTATTTGGTTAGATTTCCTACTTGCTCTATATATTACTGTTACAGGTTTATTGTTAAAGTCCCGGCTTAGCCTCGTCACTACTTCGCCGAGGTTAGGCTCGGCACTTACTCAGTACATGGGGTCGGTTGTACTGATAATACACTTTGTGCATTATTTTGCACAGATCCAGGTACTAGTCGATAGTAGAGGATTCGAGAGCGGACACTATTCAGTTGGAGACATGAGGTACATCTGCCGGCGTTCGCAGAGTCCGAGAGTCTTCTCCCGCTTTACATATACTATTTATTTCCTTCAGAACAGTTGCACTATTTCTTTCAGCCATTATTTGTAGCATTCTTTTAGAAGTTCGTGGATTTGTGACACCAGACCCTAGGGTGGTTTTAAGTTAGTTATATAATTAGATCATGGTTCGTTTATTCAATTGTTTATTTGTCTGCGCTTAAAAAAAGTAACATAGAAAGTCAACAGCGTAAGCTTTACTTCGTTATTGTGTATTATGTTCAAATGGAAATTTGGGGGAAGTAGTTAACCGAATTCTAACATTGGCTTTCCTAGCAAGTGTGGTGTTAGGCGCCATCACGATCCCTAAGGTTGGGGAGTTTGGGTCATAACAAGTTGGTATCAGAGCACTAGGTTTACTTAGGTCTCACAATCCACGAACAAGCTTAGTAGAGTCTGAAGGATCGGTACGGAGACATCTGTACTTATCTCTCAGAGGCTATTGAGTTAGGAAACAACTCCACTTTTATTTCAATTGTATCGTGTGATTCTTTCATCTCAATTACTGACTTGCTAATCCCGTTGGGGTAATTCATCCAGTTGCAGCGGTGCCGCCCGCTAATGGGGCAGCTATGTCTACCGACGCCCTGTGGAGACTTGAAAGGTTCATTAAGTTATTTCCTGTCTATTTCAGTAGTGCTACTTTAGAGGACCCTCAGGAATATCTGGATAGTTGTCATGAGGTGTTACGCAATATGGGCATTTTGGAGACCAATGGGGTCGATTTCGCGACTTTTTAGATGACGGGTTCCGCCAAGTAGTGGTGGAGGGATTAATTTTTTACTAAACCAGCTTAATCGCCTGCTCTGACTTGGGATCAATTCACTCATATCTTTTTGGAGAAGTTCTTACTTGTCACTGCCCGAGAGGATAAGCGTCGTCAGTTCGAGCGACTTCAGCAGGGCAGCATGACTGTGACACAGTATGAGACTCGCTTTGTGGGGCTGGCCAGACATGTTATTATTATATTTCTTACAGAGAGGGAGAGGGTCAGACGGTTCATTGATGGCCTTGCTCAGCCCATCAGGTTGCATGACGGGGTCTGAGATTTCTCTTCAGGATACAGCTAATATAGCTAGAAGGATTGAGTCAGTTCTTGGGATGGGATGTCAGGGGTCAGATAAGAGACCTCGCCATTCCGGCGGTTTTAGTGGTGCCTCATCTGGAGGCGGGCTTGCACATGGCAGAGGTCATTCTTCCAGGCCATTCCATTCAGCACTACAGGTTTCACATGGTACTTTAGGGGGCCGTGACTCTTATACGCCTCCTTTTGCTCAGCCCGCCTACAATGCTCCTTCGGCTCCGATCAGAGCACTTCCGCTACAGAGTTATAGTCAGGGCCAGCCCACATATCATGAAGGGTGTTTTGAGTGTGGTGAATATGGGCACATTCGGAGAGCCTTCCCGAATTTTCTGAGTAGCCAGCCGCGGTACCAGAGTTCTCGTGCCATAGTTCCGGCCCCGGCTACAGCACCACCTGCCTTGCCAGCAAGGGGTAGGGGTCAGGAAATTAGAGGTAGAGGACAGAATGTTAGAGGTGGAGGTCAGGTAGCTAGAGGTGGAGGTCAGCCTGCTAGAGGTAGAGGCCCCCCCAGAGGTGTGGTTCAGAGTGGTGGGGCCCAGCCCCGACTTTATGCTTTTCCAGCCAGGCTAGAGGCGGAGTCATCCGACGCTATTATTACAGGTATCATCTAAGTCTGTCATAGAGCTGCTTCAGTTTTGTTTGATCCGGGATCTACTTATTCGTATGTTTCATCCTATTTTGCTTCATATTTGGATGTACCCCGTGAGCCCTTGAGTGTTCCTATTGATGTGTCTACACCGGTGGGGGATACAATTGTGGTAGATCGAGTATATCGTTCGTGCGTGGTAGTCATTGAAAGTCTTAAGACTAGTGTTGATCTCTTGCTTCAAAATATTGTTGACTTCGATGTTATATTGGGCATGGATTGGTTGTCTCCCTATCATGCCATCTTAGACTGTCACGCCAAGACAGTTACCCTAGCCATACCAGGGTTGCCTCGATTAGAATGGAAAGGGATTCCTACTCATCCTCCCAGTCGAGTAATTTCAAATGCTAAGGATCATCGCATGGTAGAAAAAGGGTGTTTGGATTATTTGGCTCATATTCGTGATTCCGATGCTGAGGTTTCTTCCATAGAGTCAGTTCCTATCGTGCGAGAGTTTCCTGAGGTATTTCCTGCAGACCTTCCGGGTATGCCGCCTGACAGGGACATTGATTTCTGTATTGATGTGGCTGTGGGCACTTAGCCCATTTCCATTCCTCCATATCGGATAGCCCCACCAGAATTGAAAGAATTAAAAGAGAAGTTGCAAGACTTGTTAGATAAGGGTTTTATCAGACCTAGTGTCTCGCCTTGGGGTGCACCGGTTTTATTTGTGAAGAAGAAAGATGGGTCGATGAGGATGTGTATAGATTACTGGAAGCTGAATAAAGTTACCATTAAGAATAAGTACTCGTTGCCGAGGATTGATGACCTATTTGATCAGCTTAAAGGCGCCAAGGTGTTTTCAAAAATTGATTTGAGGTCGGGCTATCACCAGCTGAAGATTAGAGCGTCTGATGTTCCTAAGACAGCCTTTCGGACGAGGTATGGGCATTATGAATTTTTGGTTATGTCATTTGGATTGACTAACGCTCTAGCAGCCTTTATGGATTTGATAAATTGGTTTTTCAAACCCCATCTGGACTCCTTCGTGATCGTGTTCATTGATGACATCCTTATATACTCCCGTAGTCGGGAGGAGCATGAACAGCACCTCCGTGTAGCACTCCAGACTTTGAGAGATAATCTGTTGTATGCCAAGTTTTCTAAATGTGAGTTATGGTTGGATTCGGTAGCCTTTTTGGGACACATCGTGTTAGCAGAGGGTATTCAGGTTGATCCTAAAAAGATACAAGCAGTCAAGAATTGTCCTAGACCCACCACGGCCACAGAGATTAGGAGTTTCATCGGTTTGGCGGGTTATTACCGTCGTTTTGTGGAGGGATTTTCATCCATAGCATCCCCAATGACTAAATTGACTCAGAAAGGTGCCCCATTCAAATGGTCAGATGAGTGCGAGGCGAGTTTTCAGAAGCTCAAGACAGCCTTGACTACAGCTCCTGTATTGGTATTACCATCAGATTCAGGTTCTTTCACGGTATATTGTGATGCTTCACGAGTTAGCCCTTGAGCATTGTTGATGCAGGATGGAAGAGTGATTGCATATGTGTCTCGTCAGTTGAAAGTCCATGAGAAAAAATATCTTGTTCACGACTTAGAGTTGGCAGTCATTGTTCATGCATTGAAAATTTGAAGGCGCTATCTTTATGGCGTGTCGTGTGAGGTTTTCACTGACCATCGCAATCTCCAGTACTTATTTAAGCAGAAGGATCTAAATTTGAGACAGCGGAGATGGTTGGAGTTACTGAAGGATTACGATATCACCATATTGTATCATCCAGGTAAGGCCAACGTGGTGGCTGATGCATTGAGTAGGAAGGCGGTGAGTATGGGCAGCCTTGCATACATTCTAGTCAGTGAGAGACTGTTAGCCTCAGATATTCAGACATTAGCTAATCAGTTCGTGAGGTTGGAAATTTTGCCCAGCAGTGTTCTAGCATGTACTGTCGCTTGGTCTTCCTTAATTGACCGTATTCGGGAGCGACAAGATGATGACCCACATTTGGCAGTCCTCAGGGACATAGTTCGGCACGGTGATGCCAAGCAGGTTACAATTGGGGATGATGGCGTTTTGAGGATGCAGGGTAGGTTATGTGTTCCTAATGTCGATGGCCTTCGTGAGTTAATTATTCAGGAGGCCCACAATTCCAAGTATTTTATTCACCCAGGTGCAGCAAAAATGTACCAAGACTTGAGGCACCATTATTGGTGGAGAAGGATGAAAAAGAACATTGTGGCGTATGTGGCTCGTTGCCTAAATTGTTAGCAGGTAAAGTATGAGCATCAGAGACCTGGTGGTTTGCTTCAGCAGATATAGATACCTAAGTGTAAATGGGAGCGTATCACTATGGACTTCGTTGTCGGACTCCCACGAACTCAAAGGAAATTCGATGCGGTTTGGGTTATTGTGGATAGGCTGACTAAATCAGCACACTTCATTCCTGTGGCAAGTACTTATAATTCAGAGCGGTTGGCTGAGTTGTATATTCAGGAGATTGTTCGCCTTCATGGTGTACCCGTGTCTATCATTTTTGACCGGGGCATGCAGTTTACTTTGCACTTTTGGAGAGCAGTTCAGTGGGAGTTGGGTACCCGAGTAGAGTTGAGTACAGCATTTCACCCTCAGACTGACGGGCAGTCCTAGCATACCATTCAGATATTGGAGGACATGCTTCGCGCTTGTGTTATCGACTTTGGAGGCTCATGGGATCAGTTCTTGCCGTTAGTGGAGTTTGCTTATAATAATAGCTATCGGGAGAGCATTCAGATGGCTCCTTATGAGGCGTTGTATGGCAGATGGTGCAGGTTGCTGGTCGGATGGTTCGAGCCGGGAGAGGCTAGGTTTCTAGGTACGGACTTGGTTCAGGAGGCCTTGGATAAGGTCAAGATCATTCAGGAGAGACTTCGTGCAGCTCAGTCTAGGCAAAAGAGTTATGCCGATCGTAAGGTTCGTGATGTGGCATTCATGGTGGTGAGAAGGTATTGCTTCCTATCTCGCCCATGAAGGGTGTTATGAGGTTCGGAAAGAAGGGTAAATTGAGCCCTAGGTATATCAGGCCGTTTGAGATTCTTGATAGAGTGGGGGAGGTAGATTATATGCTTGCATTGCCTCCAGGGTTATCCTCAGTTCATCCCGTATTCCACATGTCTATGCTCCGGAAATATCATGGTGACCCGTCCCATGTGTTAGATTTCAGCTCTGTCCAATTGGACAAAGACTTGACTTATGAAGAGGAGCCGGTAGCTATTTTAGACTAGCAGGTTCGACAGTTGAGGTCCAAGAGTTATCCCTCAGTTCATGTGCAGTGGAAAGGTCATCCCATTGAGGCACCTACTTAGGAGTCCGAGACGTACACGCAGAGTAGATATCCTTATTTGTTTGCAATTTCAAGTAACTTTCTATGTCCGTTCGAGGACGAACGTGTGTTTTAGAGGTGGAGATTGTGATGACCCAAGAGGTCATTTTATAAATATAGAATCTGCGTCCTATGCTTAATTGTCATAGAAAGATTAATTTTAAATATCTTGATTTATGTGCGCAGTTCGGGCCGAAAAACCGAAAAGTTGTTATGTTAAAATATGAGAACTAGTGAATTCTAGAGTTAAAGCTTGATTATAGTTGACTTTGGTCAATATTTTGAGTAAATGGACCCGGATCTGTGTTCTGACGATCCCGGGAGGTCCGCAGTAAAATATGGGACTTGGGCGTATGACCGGAAATGAATTCCGCGGTCCCAAGCCTTAGAAAACAATTTTTGAAGAAAATTATTCTGCTGGTTAATTCAGGAAACAAAGAAATGAAACATTATGTGAAATATATGATATCCAGCTCGTATTGTGGTTCCGGAGCCCGGAACAAGTTTGTTATGTTATATAAGTCCTATCTGTGAAGTTTCATGAGAATCGGAGTTCATTTGATGCAATTCGGACATCCGGTTGAAAAGTTAGAAATTTGAGTGTTCTTGAGAAAATCTTGAATTTTGAGGCCAAATCTGTAGATTTTGATGTTAATTTGATGATTTGATTTCACAAACAGCCCGTATGATGTTTTTAGATGTGTGTGCATGTTTGGTTTGGAGTCACGAGGGCTCAGGTGAGTTCCGGGTAGGCTACGGAGTGTCTAGACTTAGAAAAATTTCCAAAAGCTTAAACATCTGGTGTGCAGATCTCTGATCTCGCAAATGCGAGGTCGGGCTTCGCAAATGCGAAGCCAATGTTGAGCCTCTGATCTCGCAAATGCGAGGTCCCTGGGTCACAAATGCGAAGGACCTTGTTCGGAAATGCGAGGTCCTGTTCACATTTGCGATACATGCCCGGAAATTTTACTTCGTTATCAGCAGCGTAAGATTTACTTCGTTATTGTGTATTATGTTTCAAATGGAAATTTGGGGGAAGTAATTAACCGAATTCTAACATTGGCTTGCCTAGCAAGTGTGGTGTTAGGCGCCATCACGATCCCTAAGGTTGGAGAGTTTGGGTCGTGACAATTAATTCACTCTGTATTTTGACTTACACGATTTTCCTTAGTCAAATTCATTTCTTTGTGATATTTACTCTAACTAATATCCACTAGGGTTTCAGAATAAATTTTCGGCTAATTTCTTTGTGTTTACAGAAGTTTTACTTAGCCTATTTTATTTGTGGGGATTGATATATTCTCTCCAGAATTATGTTAAATTGGTTGAGTGATTTACTCTGTTAAGGATTTGTACTCCTAAGTTTGTCTGTTTCTATGATTACGACCTTAATTAGTCGTCCTTGCCTTATTTGATTGATGTATATTTACTGATTCTTACATGATTCTTTCCTTAATTAGACCCCTAATTATTTACTCCTTTACTTGGTCTTATTTGAATTTCTTTCCTTAATTAGTCCCATGTGTTACCGTTTGGTCAATTGTCCTTAATTAAAGGAGTCTATGTTGAACTCCTTTGTATGATTGGATTATGTGATCCCCCTAATTGCTGATTATTGATTCCTTACCTTATTTGATCTACTCTTGAATTGCTATATAAACTCTCTTATTTCACTTCTTAAGACACGAACAGAAGTTCATAACACACACTACACTCAAACTCTCCTTTCTTACTCTGTTACTTGTGATAATTACTAGTCTGGTCGGCTGAAAGCCAAGGCTAGATATTGGAACTATACCTGCTTTTATATTCTGCACTTCTTCTCTAACCGGTATGTCTCTAGTTAAATTTTGAAACCCAAACTATATGTGATTCATTCCTGCACTAGTTCATTGGCTATGAACTCAATCTGTTTCCTGTCTACTGCTTGGCTTAGCATGTCTGAATGATGTTTCCTCTTTATTCAATGTGTAATCAACATATCTAAACTGTAATTGGTTATTTGATGTTTTTACAGCATATTTATTTAGCCCCTGCCTGCTCCCCTTTACTGATGAGATCATGTTAGTTACCTAGTCTCTTAAGGCATTCGATTGGCCATGATTGTATGTCTGATTCTGTCCAATACCCCTTTTGCTTTCAACATGGCTTTACCGCATCCTTGCTTTGTGTCTCAATTACCTACTATCATGACTAACCTGTTAATTCTATAAAGCTCATAATTGTTCTATGCCTTTGTTATCTATATGCCTTCCTTGTACTCTATACCCTGTTCATGTGCCATCCTGATGTGATTTCTATATGTTCCCAACCCCTTTTTTACCCCTGTGTGAAAATTTGCTTGTTAAGTGCCTATGTTTGTTAAATGTTTAGGAATCTGGGTACCCTATGACCAATTGATTGTTTGCTGAATTTACTCTCTTCAAAACTGATTTTCAAAATGATCTCAGTATTTTCCTAACAAACTAGTTTTCACTCTAGAACATGGCAGAAACATCGTACATTGCCAACAGAGAGAACAACTAGAACATGGCAGAAACATCATACATTGCCACAGCGAGCACAATAACAAACAAGGCAGAAATACAAAGTGCGACGAGCAATTCAATACAAGAACTTAAATCACAAGAATGGTAATACTCACTCATAAGAAGTAACCATTGAAGGGAAAGCCAAGTACAAGTGAAACAATATAATGAGGGGAAAACAAAACAAATATAGCAACGATTCACGATATACAAGTCAAGAATAAGAAAAACAATCATTCGGCAAGGGAAACAACTATAACCAATCCTGCCTAAACAATTAACTTCACGGAACAAAACTCAGCTTGAACAATGCTCAGTAATAGGCAACATCAAGGAAATACCATCAACATGGATGATTATCAAACTAACCTAAGTATCACTTAAGGGATAATCTTAGAAATCACAATATACAACTCACGGGCATGCTTGACACCAATGTATAGATATTCCAATTACTGCTAAACAATTATAGGGCGAGATGATACAAATTCTAGCTAAGTAGGCAGTTTATGAAGAAAGTATAACATACTGATAGAAGAGGTAAAATCTTCAGCTAAGTCAATTAAGATCAAATAATCAACCGGGGAAAATCTAAAAGCGAGTAATTCTAATTTAAGCAGGAAAGGATGAAATTAGCAATCAAGAACGTAGTCATAGCAATTACAACTTCATACACAGGCGTATAAGGACCTAAGAACCCTAAAAGGCCAACCTATTTGCAAATAAGTTCGAGTACGCACTCCTCACCTCGCGTACACGGGCTACAATCAGCATAGAAGACTCAAATCGTAAGGGGTAATTTTCCCACACAAGGTTAGGCAAGATACTTACCTCAAAGACGATAGCCCGGTACTCAACAATGGACTTCTCGGGTGAAAAGACTTCCGGACGGCTCAAATCCAACTATAAAAACTCCAAAACACACATAAATCGTATAAGGAACTATTCCGAATAATAAAGTTTCAATCTTTACAAAAATATAATAAATGAACTCAAAGGTCGACGACCCCCGGGCCCACACCTCGGAACCCGACAAAATTTACAAAAACCGAATACCCATTCCCATACGAGTCAAACCATACAAAATTTATCAAATTCCGATACCATTTGGTCCCTCAAATCAGGATCTTTCATTTTAGAAATATTCTTCCAAAAACAACATTTTCCTCAAGTCAAAACACAAATTAAATGATGAAAATGAAGATAAAATCATGGAATATATTCTATTCTAGTTGAAGAACACTTACTCATTCCATTTGTGTGAAAACCCATCAAACATCGCCAAGAACCGAGCTCTAGAAGTCAAAATATGATTAAAATGGTCTAACCCTCGATTTTGATATAATATGTCCGCCCAGATTTTTAAGCATTGGGATCACGAGAGTTTAAGTGCGATCGCGTAGAGGAAAATAATTATTGGCCTAAATGTGCTATTCGATCGCGTAAGGACTGATGCGATCGCATAGAAGGAAAATATTCACTGACCAAAAATGTGCTATGCGATCGTGTAAGGATTGATGTGATCGCATAGAAGGAAATTATTTATTGACCAAAAATGTGCTATGTGATGGCGTGTGGAATGATGTGATCGCATAGAAGGAAAATGTTTACAGACCAAAAAATGTGCTATGCGATCGCGTGTGGAATGATGCGTTCGCATAGAGTAAAAATTGGGCGGGTCATAGAACACTATGCGATCGCATAGAAGAAAAACCAGAAGACAGAATCAGCAGTGAAGAATAGAAGAAAATTGATCTGAAGCCCATACAAAACACACTCGAGGCCCCTGGGACCCCATCCAAACACACAAACAAGTCATATAACCTACCACGGACTCGCTCAAGGTTTCAAATCACATAAAATAACACCAAAACGATGAATGAAACCAAAAATCAAACTTATGAACTTTCAAATCTTCAAATATCAAAACTCGTGCCGAAACCTTTCAATTCAACCCGGAATGACGCCAAAATTTGCATACAAGTCACAAATAACACAACGGACCTACAGTCACTCTCGCAGTGCCATTCCGAGCCCGATATCAAAATTTCACCTATCGACCGAAATCGCCGAAATTCTAACTTTCGCCAAATTATCTCAAATTACTCTACGGACCTCCAAAACCAATTTCGGACGCACACCTAAGTCCAAAATTACCATAACAGGCTGTTGACATTAACCAAAACTCATTATGAGGCAGTTTACACAAAAGTCAAACCTCCGGTCAACTTCCATCACTTAAGCTTCCGAAATTGAAATTTTTCGTTCCAATTCGACTCTGGATTATCCGGTAACTGAATCCAACCACGCACTCAGGTCTATATACACAATGTGAAGTTGTTCAAGATCTTACGCCACCGAACGGAGCTTAAATTCTCAAAATGACTGGTCGAGTCGTTACATTCTCCCCCTCTTAAAACAAACGTTCGTCCTCAAACGTGCCAAGATTCACCTCGAACTCATCCAATCACTGATAGCACACTTCCAACACACACCCGCGGGTGATCCCACGTCACCCCAACCTACATAAGTCTAATGACACCATCACAACTGCAATTTAGCCTTCCTATCACCACCGATAAGCCTCATATCTCAATTTCTCACCTTCTACTCATTTCCAAAAGACCGATCCTATATCGATATCCGACATCAGCCTCAACCAGCTGCATCAACTCATGAATACACCCATAAGGCACAACCACACAACATAGCACATCACACATAGGCTCAAATAACACTTTTGATCACAATAGCTGCCCGAAATCAACTTAGCATTGGCAATTAGCCCCACATCTGAAAGAAATCTGTTTCCTAGCCCATAATACTGATAAAGATGCAATAAACACGAAGACCTCACTATTAGACACCCAAATCACCAAGCCACAACTAACACCACCAGACACATATCCCGCAAGCCAAAACTAAAGAAGCACATAACGAAAATGACTGAATATGAAAAGAGAAACATATAAATGAGCTATCAAACAAGCCCATAGGCACACTCTCTATCAATACCGACTTACAAAACAATATAACAAGGAAGAATCAAGGCATATGAACAATCACAAGGACCCCATCCTGATAAAATTTCCACTGCGGTACTCAGCCCGGTCCAAACATATCGAAATCACAAATATCACGAGGACCTTGCCCTCAACTCTAAATCACATACCAAAAATATATCATACCAATTGAAATTCCCTACTAACTCATCTGGGTTGATAAAATCATAACACTCACTGAACTCATGTCTCGATAGAGTATCAAATCACAGCTTGTAAAAAAATATTTAGGAAAATCACGTTAAACATACCATGATGAACAACAAGGACTCACTACTAGCCTCACCATTCTCAATGATGAGTAAAACAATGATAGGCACGGGCTACTACCATGAGCAAACACGAAAATAGAGTGCAAAGCATGAAACTCACTCATAAATAAAGCAGCCAATAAAGGAAACTGACCAACAGAAATATAGTGAAATACAAATGGTGCCCCTATGAAACCGATCAAAACATACCTGTATGATAACATCTGACCCGACGGCCTCCAGCCCACTATACGAAATACATCAACGGGCCAGGCCTCCCCTTCTTGGGTGCCCTCTACTCACCTGAATACCCTGATGTGACACACCTGTCTGGATCCTGGAACAACCTCTCACCCTGTGACTGGTATCTCCATAATCAAAACAACCTCTTGCTGACATGGTTGTGGAAAACTGTACAGTACGAGTACTCTAAGACCCATGAGTACCTGAAACCCCATGCACCGCTGGTAATGAAAACTAAACTGGTTTACCCACAAAATATCGTACCATGCCTCCATAATAAGGACTAGTAGATTTCTCCGGTCTACGAGGCCTTCTCGCCTCCCTGTACTCCTACTCCTGAACTCTTCTATCCCTTCGCTCCCGGTCCCACTTGCCATCTAACCGGCGAGCGATCCCTACTGCTTGCTGAAACAAGATATCTGACTCCAACTTTCGAGTCATGCTGAACCGAACATCATGCTTAAGCCCCTCAATGAATCTACGGACTCGTCTCCTAACTGTAGTAACCAAGTGAGGTGCATATCTGGCCAACTCACTGAATCTAATGGGATACTCCAAAACTAACATAGTGCCCCGACGAAACTGCTCAAACTCCATGCGCCATGACCTTCGGAGGGACGGAGGTGCAACTCCCTCGAGAACATCTCTGAAAATGGACCCCATGAAAGTGAAGTTGATTCGGCCCGGCTACCCAACTCATACGAATGCAGCGACACCCCTCTAAGAAACCCTGGGAATCATCTGTCACCAATCCACTGAAAGATAGGAGGGTGGTACTTCATGTACCTCTCAAGTCTAAGTTGTTCTTCTTCCGATGTTGCTGCCCTAACGACGGGCCGAACTGAAACCACATGATGTGCTACCATGATAACTGGAACCTGACCAACATGATCTCGTTGTTCTAGGGTGTAGAATGCGGGAGTTTGAACTCCTCTCCCGATTTGTGAAGTAGCTAGTGCACCCGGAATCAATCCCGTCGGAGTCATTGTACCAATTATACTCAGAAACTGCGCCCAGGTCTCCTAAAGTCCGGGTGTAACAACGCGTCTCTGGTACCTGTTCCCCAACTGGAACTGTTGGCGGCTCCTCAAGTGCTACTCTGGTAGGCATCTTATCTGTGTCACGTGCTCCTCGTCGGCCTCTTTCTCTGACCCTTGCGACATTGTTTTGGGGTAACATCATCAGGGACCGTAGCTCGTGTCCTCACCATCGGTGAGAGAATGGAACGAAAATTTCAAGCTTCAAGATCAATGAACTTGCACGATAGGAATGAAGGAAGTTAAATTGTCCTAATAGTTCTGTAGCCTCTCGAAGATAAGTACAGACGTCTTCGTACCGATCCGCAAGACTCTACTAAACTCGCTTATGACTCGTAGCACCTATGAACATAGAGGTCTGATACCAACTTGTCACGGCCCAAATTTCCCTCCGTTGGGTATCGTGATAACACCTAGTCGTAGGGACTAGGTAAGCCTAACATTTACTGAATAACAACAATAATAAAGGAAATCTAACAGTCTCGATATAGAAATTTTGACAGAATTTACAATTTTCCAAAACCGGTAATACAAGTCATAAGCTCTATAGAATTTGTTACAACTTCTAAATACAACTGTTTAGAAATAAGTAAGAACAATTGAATAAAATTAGGAAGGTGACTACGAAGCCTGCAAACGCAGCAGCAGGTTTACCTTGAGTCTCCTCGGCAATGATCCACGTAGCTACTAACAATCAATACCTAGATCTGCACAAGAAAAATGTGCAGAAGTGTAGAACGAGCACACAACAGCGGTGCCTAGTAAGTATCAAGACTAACCTCGGTGAAGTAGTGACGAGGACTAGTCATGACACCCACTGGTCTAATAAATCAAACAGACATAAATATCAAAATGAGAGGATGTAACATCTATCTAATGGCTACTCAACATAACTAATGAAATGCGTAAGGGAATACAACCAATAACAACAGAACATCACAACAATACACAAAGAATGTACGAGAACATGCCGAAACCGAATAGAAATCACATTACGGTATGAACAAATAATAATTCAACATTTCAATAGTTCCCACGTCAGGCCTTTGGCAACAACCCCAAGTGTTTTTGGAAAAGTACTTCGAGTGTAAACTTTCACCCCTAAGTTTATTGAAAGCTTTGAATATAATCACTTCAAATAGAAAGTTTCTTGGAGATATACTTCCTCCGAATATATATATATATATATATATATATATATATATATTA
>ML279343.1:9046-26651 GCA_005239495.1 Nicotiana undulata | reverse complement strand
CACCTAGTCGTAGGGACTAGGTAAGCCTAACATTTACTGAATAACAACAATAATAAAGGAAATCTAACAGTCTCGATATAGAAATTTTGACAGAATTTACAATTTTCCAAAACCGGTAATACAAGTCATAAGCTCTATAGAATTTGTTACAACTTCTAAATACAACTGTTTAGAAATAAGTAAGAACAATTGAATAAAATTAGGAAGGTGACTACGAAGCCTGCAAACGCAGCAGCAGGTTTACCTTGAGTCTCCTCGGCAATGATCCACGTAGCTACTAACAATCAATACCTAGATCTGCACAAGAAAAATGTGCAGAAGTGTAGAACGAGCACACAACAGCGGTGCCTAGTAAGTATCAAGACTAACCTCGGTGAAGTAGTGACGAGGACTAGTCATGACACCCACTGGTCTAATAAATCAAACAGACATAAATATCAAAATGAGAGGATGTAACATCTATCTAATGGCTACTCAACATAACTAATGAAATGCGTAAGGGAATACAACCAATAACAACAGAACATCACAACAATACACAAAGAATGTACGAGAACATGCCGAAACCGAATAGAAATCACATTACGGTATGAACAAATAATAATTCAACATTTCAATAGTTCCCACGTCAGGCCTTTGGCAACAACCCCAAGTGTTTTTGGAAAAGTACTTCGAGTGTAAACTTTCACCCCTAAGTTTATTGAAAGCTTTGAATATAATCACTTCAAATAGAAAGTTTCTTGGAGATATACTTCCTCCGAATATATATATATATATATATATATATATATATATATATATATATATTTAAAGAGAATTCTTCAAAACATAGTTCCTTCAAAATAAATGGTTTTCAAATGTATTTCCCCCACTAAATGTATTTCAAATATTGTTTTCTGCAAGACAAAAGCTTTTCAAATATACTTTGAAATAAAAGTCCTTCAGACATAGTTTTCTTCAAGATAAATGTTTTTCAGCTATACTTTTCAATATATATCTTTCGATCATAATCTCTTAAAGATAAATCTACCAGAACTCTATTCGTAGCTCAGAATTTGTTATGCAGTACAGAGGGAAAGCTCCTGGAATACGTCTGTAGTTCCAATTTAAATATGCAATGCAGTACAGGGGGGAAGCTCCTAGAATACATCCGCAGTCCCAATTTAAATATGCAATGCAGTACAGGGGGAAAACTCCCGGAATACATCTGTAGTCCCAATTTAAATATGCAATGCAGTACAAGGGGAAAGATCACGGAATACGTCCATAGTCCCAATTTAAATATGTAGTACAGTATAGGGGGAAAGCTCCCGGAATACGTCTGTAGTCCCAATTTAAATATGCAATGCAGCCAACAAAGAGAACAACTAGAACACGGCAGAAACATCGTATATTGCCACATCGGGCAACAACAAACAAGGCAGAAATACAAAGTGTGACGAGCAATTCAATACAATAACTTAAATCACAAGAATGGTA
Organism: Nicotiana undulata; assembly: GCA_005239495.1. Lineage (NCBI taxonomy): Eukaryota > Viridiplantae > Streptophyta > Magnoliopsida > Solanales > Solanaceae > Nicotiana > Nicotiana undulata. Next base: position 25,172 of record ML279343.1, on the reverse strand, counting down.
ATACTCACTCATAAGAAGTAACCACTGAAGGTAAATCCAAGTACAACTGAAATAATATAACGAGGGGAAAACAAAACAAATATAGCAACGATTCACAATATTTAAGTCAACAATAAGAAAAACAATCATCCCGGTAAGGGAAACAACTATAACCAATCTCGCCTAAACAATTAGCTTCACGGAACAAAACTCAGCTTGAACAATGCTCAGTAATAGGCAACATCAAGGAAATACCATCAACATGGATGATTATCAAACTAAACCTAAGTAGCACTTAAGGGATAATCTTAGAAATCACAATAGACGACTCACGGGCATGCTTGACACCAACGTATAGAAACAATTATAGGGCGAGATGATACAAATTCTAGCTAAGTAGGCAGTTTATGAAGAAAGTATAACATACTGATAGAAGAGGTAAAATCTTCATCTAAGTCAATTAAGATCAAATAATCAACCAGGAAAAATCTAAAAGCAAGTAATTCTAATTTAAGCAGGAAAGGATGAAATTAGCAATCAAGAACGCAGTCATAGCAATTACAACTTCATACACAGGCGTATAATGACCTAAGAACCCTAAAAGGCCAACCTATTTGCAAATAAGTTCGAGTACACACTCGTCACCTCGCGTACACGGGCTACAATCAGCATAGAAGACTCAAATCCTAAGTGGTAATTCCCCCACACAAGGTTAGGCAAGATACTTACCTCAAAGACGACAGCCTGGTCTCAAAAATGGACTTCTCGGGTGAAAAGACCTCCGGGCGGCTCAAATCCAACTATAACAACTCCAAAACACACATAAATTGTATAAGGAACTATTCCGAATAATAAAGTTTCAATCTTTACAAAAATATAAAAATCAACCAAAAAGTCGACCCCCGGGCCCGCACCTCGGAACCCGACAAAATTTACAAAAACTGAATACCCATTCCCATACGAGTCCAACCATACAAAATTTATCAAATTCCGATACCATTTGGTCCCTCAAATCACAAATTTTCCTTTTAGAAATTTTCTTCCAAAACCAACATTTTCCTCAACTCAAAACACAAATTAAATGATGAAAATGAAGATAAAATCATGGAATATATTCAATTCTAGTTGAAGAACACTTACCCATTCCATTTTTGTGAAAAACTGTTCGAGAATCGCCAAGAACCGAGCTCTAGAAGTCAAAATATGATTAAAATGGCCTAACCCTCGATTTTAGAATATAATCTGTCTGCCCAGAATTTTAAGCATTACGATCGCGTAGAGGAAAATAATTATTGGCCTAAAATGTGCTATGTGATCGCGTAAGGACTGATGCGATCGCATAGAAGGAAAATATTCACTGACCAAAAATGTGTTGTGCGATCGCGTAAGGACTGATGCGATCGCATAGAAGGAAATTATTTACTGACCGAAAATGTGCTATGCGATGGCGTGTGGAATGATGCGATCGCATAGAAGGAAAATGTTTACTGACCAAAAAATGTGCTATGCGATCGCGTGTGGAATGATGCGATCGCATAGATTAAAAATTGGGCGGGTCACAGAACACTTTGCGATCATGTCCGTGCCTATGCGATCGCATAAAAGAAAAACGAGAAGACAAAATCAGCAGTGAAGAATAGAAGAAAATTGACCAGAAGCCCATCCGAAACACACCCGAGGCCCCTGGGATCCCGTCCAAACACACAATCAAGTCATATAACCTACCATGGACTCACTCAAGGTTTCAAATCACATAAAACAACACCAAAACGATGAATCAAACCAAAAATCAAACTTATGAATTTTCAAATCTTCAAATATCAAAACTTGTGCTGAACCCTATCAATTCAACCTGGAATGACGCCAAATTTTGCAGACAAGTTACAAATAACAGAATGGACCTACAGCCACTCCTGGAATTCCATTCCGAGCCCGATATCAAAATTTGACCTCTCGGCCGAAATCGCCGAAATTCTAACTTTCGCCAAATTACCTCAAATTACTCTACGGACCTCCAAAACCAATTCCGGACGCACACCTAAGTCCAAAATTGCCATACGAGTCTGTTGACATTAACCAAAACTCATTTCGAGACCGTTTACACAAAAGTCAAATCTCCGGTCAACTTCCATCACTTAAGCTTCCGAAAATAAAATATTTCCTTCCAATTCAGACTCTGGATTATCCGGTAACTGAATCCAACCACGCACACATGTTGATATACACAATGTGAAGCTGTTCAAGACCTTACACCACCGAACATAACTTAAATTCTCAAAATGACCGGTCGGGTCGTTACAGCTCGGGGGGTGCCTAACACCTTCCTCTCGAAGTAATTTCAATCCCTTACCCGATCTCTGGTGATGCAAACTAGTTTTATGAGTTAATTAATCTAGGTGCCCTAACGCACCTTAAAATCGTTAGGTGGAGACTCTTCAAATCCCATACCCCATCCCAAAAGGAAACGAGTTTTCCCAAGAATGTCAAAAACCCTGACTTCGCAAGGAAAAAAAGGGGGGCGACACCTATTGTGAAGTATTGTTTTATGAAATTCAAAAGTATTAGTTTTACCCTGGACTCGTTGTGATATATGAAATTTTGGGTTGGTTGATAGTATTCTACGAAACATATAAATTCCGTTTTAAAAAAGCTACTGTCTTACTTTACTATTTCTCATATTTTACACTTACGACTATTTTAAAAAAGAAAACTTTGGAAATTTGGAAAAACTATGTGAGAATTTGGTTATATTGGAGACCTGGTAAAGGCAGTTGAGTTATTTTAATTATTGTTACAGCTTATTGTTTTCGTTTAGTTTAGAATTTCTTTCTTGCTTTATTATATGAATATGTTGTTACAGGTTATGTTATAATTGCCCCGTCGTAGCCTCGTCACTACTTCATCGAGGTTAGGCTCGGCACTTACTCAGTACATGGGGTCGATTGTACTGATACTACACTCTGCACTCTTTTTTGCAGATCCAGGTACCGTCCAGTGTTAGAGACCTTAGTAGCTGACTTTCATCATTCGGAGACACAAGGTAGATCTGCTGGTGTCCGCAGATTCCTCGAGTCTTCTCTTAGTTTTATAGAGACTGTTTATTTTACTCAAAACAGATACATTATTTCTTTCAGCCCATTATTTGTAGTATTCTTAGAAGTTCGTGAATTGTGACACCAGACCATGCGGTAGTCTTATAATTATATATTTAGTTCGTGGCTCGGTTATTCATTCATTTATTATTTTATTGGTGAAGTTATGCATTGGATTTAATAAGTTAGTTTGATTTTGAGTTGCCTGTTTATAATTAAATAGACTATGATGGAAATTAATTAAATAAGTTCTAACATTGGCTTGCCTAGCAAGTGAGGTGTTAGGCGCCATCACGATCTCTAAGGTTGAAAATTTGGGTCATGATAGGAATGAAGTAATGCATGGGAGATAGCAGTAAGATAATACTTACGCTTCATGTTCCATTTCTCAGGAAATGGAATCTTCTATGCCGGGATTAGGTCAGAAGTCCTCACCCAAACGAACCTACCCATCCAGCCTTGATCTTTGTCCCCGTCGATGCTCGAGAACAACACCTTGGTAGCACGACGCTGGAGTCTAATCAACCCACCTCAACAAAGACGGGGGCTGTACAATCTAATGAGGTGGTCGAGGGTGAAAGACATCCCCTCGACTTTTCTCGTAAAGAATCGGAGCAGAAGGACTATTAGCCAAAAGGAAGGATGGATTTGGCCTAAGGTTATTTGGTAGTGACGACAGAAGCCGCAATGACGGGGCCAAGGGGACCCAGTGTGAAAGGGTAAGTGTAAGCACTTAGAAACCCTTCCACATGGGTAGTTATGTCCTCTTCGGGAGTCTGGATCACCACTCTTTATTCCCCCAGTTGCAGTCTTTCTTTACCTGCTCGAGGTATCCTTCAGTTATCGAGCATATATATCTCGACATTGGCTCGCACCGACCTGGAACCGATGAAGCCTTATCGGTTTTGAAGTCATAATTTAACGCACACCCCCCAGGAATGCACTCTTCAAGGCGGGGTTCCACTAACGTTTTCCCGCCGGCCGGTTGAGAAGATGAAGCGACTACTTTTTGTGGTACTGTTTTCGATGTTTTTGCCATTTATGTATAAGTTTGAAGAAACAAGAATGGAGTAGACTTGATGTTTGAGAAAAGATAAACAGTGAAACCTTAAGATTTATAGAAGGAAAGAACTTAAGAGAGGTAAAAGCTTTGAAGATTAGAAGAAAGTGAAAGTAAAGTTTGAATCAATGAGGAGAGGGCCTACTTATGAGATTTACGGCAACGGTTCAAAAGCACTAATGGTCGACCACCAACTGACGCTCATTAATAATTTGGGGAACTGTACCGATGGGATGTTTCGGTCACATTCGTCGCTTACATCACGGGAATGACGTCATAATAGGTCGAGGTCGAAAAGTCAAAGGCTCAATTCGTTTCTTGTTGTTACACTCCAAAAAACAAGGGGACTATTTATATACTGTTAAAACCAGGCTCACTTGATTTTACTGTTTGATCGAAACCGGGAGTTCGCATCGAAGGACATCTTCGTAACGGAACAGACTAAAATACGAGGATAAGGTACCGAGTGCGGAATCGAGGTACCTGTCAAGATCAAGGGTAGTAGCAATCGGAGCCAAGTGAGACACATATCGAGTAAGATCGAGGATAGCCCAATAACATAACGGCGAGATACCTTTACTGGTCAAGAATCATGGCGTGAATCTCAGAACAGATCAAATCAGCGACGGCTAATCAGCTATCATGTGATTTTCTTCTATAATTAGAGTTATACCATAAGTAGAATTCCTCTACTATATAAAGGGGAGTTCTAATCATTCGTAAGACACCTTGTTCACAGATACGAAAAAGCAATATAATTCTCTCTCGCTTTCATTCTTGTTCATCAGCTTGTTATATTTCTAAAATATTCTTGCATTAATCAGTTCGAGGGTACTCTAACTCGAGGATTGAGCTCTGTTCAAATATCGGTTTGCTTTATTTTACTATTTGATTATTATTCATTTTTTATTTATCAGTTGGTGTTAAGTGAAATCACATATCCTTAAAACCACATTATAAGTTTAATTGTTATCCAAATTTTAGAGTAAACAAGTTTCAATATGAAATTCAGCCAAAATCAAGTCTAATCTTCACCAAACACCCTCAAAATCGAGATATAAACTCCAAACAATATTTTCAATTATTTACAACAATATCCCATCCAAACAAATAATGGTCTTTGAAAACCCAAATTCGATTTCAAAAGTTCAAAAGTTTTTATAATGACTGTCAATGGTGGAGAGTCAAACACCTTCAAAATTTATTGATTGATAATTTCAATTTGAACACCAATTGTGCAACATAAAAAGAATTTTTAAGTGAAAACGATTGGAATCCATTGGTGAATTTCATTAAAACTATATACAACAAGAAAACATAACAAAAAATACAGAACACCAAATGAAGAAAATTGGGGAAAAACAAAGAAGGAGAGTAGAGAGACGAAGAGAGAGAGAGAGAGAGAGAGAGAGGGAGGGAGGGAGGGAGAGACGGAGAGAGAAAGTGAGCAAGTATAAATGGATAAGCAAATAACTGATATTCCTTATTCAATTCCTAATATAAAGGAATACTCATTTAAAACTTATTTGTATATAACTAATAAATTATAGTTGACCATGTAGTTAAATTGAAACTTGATTAGAACGGATAATAAGGTTTGAAATAGTGTATAAAAAGATAAAAATCCCATCTACAAAAGCTATGAACCTAGTTGGGTAATATTTGAAGGGAGGATACAGAAGATGGATCTTATATCCCAATGCCCAAGAAAGGGACTAGCAAAGATGGGCTGCCTTTTGTTTCTAGGGAAATCTTCACCTTTGGGATCAGAACAGAAAAGGGGTTCACCTCAATTCCGCGAACCATGCCTAAGAGCTTCTAATTGGGCCTATGTCAGCCCAATGTAGATCCAATCAGATTTTGATTTTGATATCACGTTTACAAGCCTCACAAAATCGTAAAAATAGTGAGGGCTCGGACTGATTATTCAAAAATAGCCAGCATTTGCTAAGTCATTAAAAATAGTCACTATTTTGCTGCAACAGAGACCGGTCCAGCATAATATACTGGAGTGCGATACACCTATGTATGAACTTTCCAGCATATTATGTTATAACTCCAACACGCGGAAAGTTCCAGCATAATATACTGGAGATTCGAGCACCTGTGTATGAACTTCCAGCATATTATACTGGATCGGTATATTTTGCTGGAACTCCAATATATTATGCTGGAGTTCTAGTATACTTATGCTGGAACTCCATTATAATGTGTTGGAGTTCCAGTATACTTATGCTGGAACTCTAGTATAATATACTAGAGTATTTTTCGGATTTTGAACAGTGTTTTCGGTTAGATTTATCTTTACATGAAAAGTGACTAAATTTCAATTACAATGTGACTATTTTGAATGACCACTTGTAATCTGACTATTTTTTAATTTCTCCCCACAAAATTTGATTTTGAAAAAATCACGGGCTATGGCCCATTATATAATTGAACTGAAATCATTATCCTTGCAATTTTCACCCGGAAAGAAATTTCACATGTATATTTCCAGTTATTATGGAAAGTATCAAGGCACTTTGCAATTTAAGACAATTCATACAACGCAAAATCCCATTTATCAAACTTTCATGAGTCTCACACAGCTTCTGTCAGTTCCGTGAGGCACAATATAAAGTTTCTCCACAAGTATGTTGATTTTTTCTCAATTTGATAACGAGCTTCAAATAATAGCTTGGTTGACCGTGTCAAGAAATGAGAGCAAAATAGAACAATATAGTAATAGAGAAAAAATGTATAAGAGAAGAATGTAGAAGTTATCTTATTCAAATATATTTCTTCTGTGTACTTCATAGGATAAAGAATACTCTATTTATAAAATATAAGCTACATGAAAGGTTAAAAGAATACACCTAAAGGTTATAAATATTAAGTGATGAATTAACTAAGTACATGAACTCAAACGGATGGAATAGGGATGTCTAGGAGTATTCAGTGGATATCCACTTTAACATATTCATAACACTCCCCCTTTGATGTCCATCTAAAAGATGATGTGCCTCGTAAAACCTTACTAGAAAAAAATCCAGTGGAAAAAAGTCCAGTGAAGAAAAAAGAGTACACATATCTTGTAATACGTATTGAGTGATGCCTCGTTAAAAATCTTACCGGGAAAATTCAATTGGAACAAAACATTGGTTAAGGGAAAAAAAGTACAACACGTATTATACTCCCCTGATGAAAACTTTATTTGATATCTCGAAGATGATGCATTCCAATCTTATGCCTCATCTTCTCAAATGTTGATGTTGGAAATTTTTTAGTGAATAAATCTGCAAGATTATCACTTGAAGGGATTTGTTGAACATCTATCTCACCATTTTGTTGAAGATCATGCGTGAAAAAGAACTTTGGTGAGATGTACTTTGTTATGTCTCCTTTGATATATCCTCCCTTTAGTTGAGTTATGCAAGCAACATTATCTTCATACAATATCATTGAAATCTTCGTTTTTAAAAAAGACCAGATAATTGTTGAATGTGTTGAGTCACTAATCTCAACCATACACATTCTTGACTAGCTTCATGAATAGTTATTATATCTGCATGATTGGAAGACGTAGCAGCTAAAGTTTATTTTGTTGAATGCCATATAATAGTTGTACCTCCACAAGTAAATAGATAGCATATTTGAGATCGGGCTTTATGTGGGTCAGACAAATTACATCGGCATAATCAATCATTTGTTAATCGGATTCATAAGAATAAAATAATCTCATATCAATAGTCCCTCAGATGTATCTAAAAATATGTTTAACACCATTCTAGTGTCTTGTCGTTGGAAAGGAACTAAATCTTGCGAGTATTATTTGCAAGATACATTAGTTCCCCCATTTCACTAAGATATGAAGCTTCATCACCAAGAAGCTCTCTATCATTTTCATGAGGTCAAAATGGATATTTAATTATATCAAGTGATCTCACAATCATCGGGGTACTCAATGGATGTGGTTTATCCATATAAAAAAGCTTTAGGAGCCTTTCGGTATAAGTTGATTGATGGACAAAAATGTCATCTTTCATATGCTCAATTGGTAGACCAAGATAAAATTTTGTCTTTCCAAGATCTTTCATTTCAAACACTTTCTTCAAACAGTCTACTGCTTTTAGAAGTTCCCCAGGAGTTCCAATGATATTTAGATCATCAAAATACACAGCGATTATAACAAATTCAGATCTAGACCTTCTTATAAATACACAAGGACAAATTGGATCATTCTTATACCCTTCTTTCAGCAAATACTCGCTCAAGAGATTATACCACATTCGCCCTGATTGTTTCAATCTGTATAAGGATTTTTGAAGCTTTAACGAACAAGTTTGCCGAAAACATTTATCAATTTCAAGAACTTTAAGCCCTTCGGAGATTTTCATATAAATTTTGTTGTCTAATGTGCCAAATAAATAAGTTGTGACAACATCCATTAGACGCATATCAAGTTTTTCATGGACTTCCAAATTTATAAGATACCAGGTCTTTGCAAAATCATTGTGCCACAAGTCGTGCTTTATAGCTAATGACTTCACTTTTATCATTTCGTTTTTGCACAAAAATTCATTTGTATCCCACTGGCTTTATTCCTTAAGGTGTTCGGACTATACGTCTGAATACTTCACATTTTTCAAGAGACGCTAATTCTACCTGGATAGTGTCTTTCCATTTTGCCCAATCATTTTTTTGTCTACATTCATCGACAGATCTTGGTTCAAGATCCTCATCTTGTTGCATTAGTTCAACAGCAACACTATAAGAAAAAATGTTGTCGATAATAATATTATTTTATTTCCATATTTTTTCTGTAGAGACATAACTTATTGAGATCATTTGTTATGTCACAGAGCTCTTTTTGAGTAATTTCCTCCTTTTCGCTTTTGAGGATTTTTATCTTGGGAACCAATTGGTCTACCACGTTTCAAGCGTTTAGACTCATTTGCATTAATAGATTGTCCAGCCGTGACATCAATTCGAATATGAGCATTAGAAGCTAGAATATGTGACTTAGTCGCCCTTGGTAGGTTAGTGAATGCACCAGACAGTTGATTTGTAATATTTTGAAACTAAATTAACTTTTGAACCTCGTATTCACATTAATTTGTTCGAGGATCTAAATGAGATAGTGATAATGTATGTCAATCTAACTCTTTTTTCAACTGCTTATTTTCTTCCCCTAATATTGGGTATGTTGATTCATCAAAATGGCAATCAGCAAATCTTGTCGTAAATAAATCTCCAATCATCGGTTCCAAATATTTTATAAATACCCAACATATACCCCCAATATTCTTTGGGGTCCCATCTTTGTATGTTGTAATGGAGCAATTGGAACATACATTGCACATTCAAATATTCTAAGATGGGAAATATTTGACTCCTGACCAAAAGCTAATTATATTTGGGAGACTTTATGATAACTTGTGGGTCTGATCCGCACAAGAGTTGTTGCATGCAAAATAGCATGGCCCCATGTCAAAATGAAAAGTTTTGTTCTCATAAGCATTGGTCTAGCAATTAATTGGAGGCGTTTGATCAATGATTGCTTTAGACCATTTTGAGTATGAACATGAGCAACTGGATGCTCAATTGTTATCCCAATTGATATGCAATAATTATTAAAGGCCTGAGACGTAAATTCACCAGCATTATCTAGACGAAGTGTCTTAATTGCATAATCCTAAAACTGTGCGCTTAATCTTATTAATTGAGCTAGTAACCTCGCAAAGGCCAAATAGCGAGTTGATAACAAGCACACTTGTGACCATCTTGTAGATGCATCTATCAAAACTATATAATATCTGAATGGTCCACATGAAGGGCGTATGGACTACATGGACGGTGTATGGGCACACATGTATCATGTTGTATACGTTCCAAAAATGTAGGAGATTCAACTCCAACTTTAATTACTAATGTTCTAATAAAGAGTTTGCCTTGAGAAAATGCAAGCACACGAGAGTTCTTTAGTTTGAAGAATCTTCTGGTTCTTCAATGAATGATCATGTGAAGTCTCAATTATTTTGTGCATCATATTATGACCGGGATGGCCCAATCGGTCATTCCAAATAATAAAATAATTAGTAAACTCCTTGTTTACTATGTCATGTGATTCGACTACACTAATACTAGTGTAGTATAATCCGAAAAAAAATGCGGGAAGCTTTTCAAACACATACTTCTTTTCCGCTTTTATTGTATAATTATAAAGGTATTTAACCTTTCCTTCATTGGTGTTATCAATATGATAGACATTTTGGCGAATATCTTTGAAACTCAACAAGTTTCTTTGAGACCTACTACATATAATGTATCATTAACAACCGAGATATAGTTTCTCCTAGTAGTAATACAGTTGCTCTTTCAGAGCCCTCAATTAATTTTGTACTACCAGATATTGTTATGATATTAGCTTCTTTCATAATCAAATAAGAGAAATATTTCTTATCTTTTAATATGGTGTGCGTTGTAGCACTATCCAGAAGACACATTTCTTCTTTATTATTCATATGGCCAACTGAAGACTGAAATTTTTTCATATTCTTCATAAAGAAAAAAGAAATACATCATAAATAATATTGAAAAATTTAAGAACAAAAGAAACTATATTTAGGAAAGTAAATACTGACAACATAAAAAAATTTATTCAACATATGAACTTCATAAAAAAATACATTTATTCTCATAATTTTCAGGAGAGTTCGCTTTGTCAGTCCATGAATATGCCGCACCCAGCAGTTCGAGGAGTTGGCCAGATACGGGTCGAAGCCCTGCCTCGAAAAAGTCAGGACTTTTGGGCAGATTCCAGTATCCGACCCATCTCTTTCTGCCGATTCCCCGGGTTGTCGGAATCTCTGGTTCGATCAGGACCAGGAGTCCCATTCATTCGTTTATGGGAGAGACTCTTTGTTCCCATTCTCCACCGGGTCATCAAGTGATTAGCCAGCTCAATCCATTTTTCCATCCGATGATCTTCACCCTAGGACTGACTCCAATAATAAGTTCTTCAATTGTGATGCTCAAAGAAGTCTCCAGCTTCTAAATGAGTAATATCTGCAAGGACTTCAAAAACATCATCTTTATAGGCAATGTTTTCTTCAACTTTATCATGATTATTCATAGGGCCCGCCTCAACATCATTTTAAAATATTAAGTGACTCTCAACTTTATTTTATTTCCATTTTATGGAGGCTTGATAAAGTTTGAAAAAATATTCAGGTGTATGAAAAATTTGTGCCCAATGATTTTTCATACCACATACGTGGCAATATTACCTTTTCCTTTTGAAGAATTATTTTGAGAATCCTTATTGTTCTCTTGTTTATAACGACCACCAGCATGGTGATTATTATTTCGTCCCTTGCCATGCCCACATATATTTATACGACCATGATAATTATTCTATTTTCTTTCAGACTTTTGATTTATCGCTATACATTTGCTTATGGGAATGGAGTTGATCCGGTACTGGGGCGAACTTCATGATTTTTCATTAAAAAGTATCATGTTCACACTGCCATTATTATATCATCAATATGGGTCATTGGGACCTGAACCCAATGTCTTACCCGTATGCGACGTGTAGGCCATAATATGATGGGACTTGAACTCAACATCTTATCATCATGGTGCACCAGGACTTGAACCTTGTGTCTTACCCTCATGGTGCAGTGGGACTTGAACCCACTGTCTTATGCTCATATAATATTTATCGCAAATGAAAAATACTTTTAGATCGCCACAAATTCAAGTTTTGATAAATTTAATATAGTATAAAACTATCTTACTAAATATTAGAATTAATCTACATTATAGAAAATGAATTATAACAAGTAGTAAGCCTTAAATATTATGGGTATAAATATAAACATGTCATGAAGGCGTATTAACATTAGTAAATCATTAAAACAATAAAGAAATATTCTAGTCGTTCCATGCAAATTTACCAATCACTTTCAACTCACTGATTCATATGTATTATAACTAGTAGTTCGTTTGATTTGCTACATATTACTAATATTTGCATCGTCCAAACTTACGTAAATATAAATACCGCAAAATCAAATACTAATACCTTTTGGAATTAAGCAAAGGAGTATGTTATCATTATTATTCCAATAAAAAATATCACGCACTTCAAGATTACTGGTTTCAAGATCAAAGAATTTAAAATAAAATATTATGTAAAAAAATAAACTGAAATCCTCCTAATATTTCACAAGGTTCTTTCAAATCATGTCAAAGAAATGATAGCATGCTTTCCTATTTCATAAGGTTAAACTTAGAATAAACTGGCATGACAATTTAAATTAAAGCTTACTGTTTTATTTTAAATTTTATATCAAGTCATGTATATCCAAAGCAAAGCCATGCATGTAGTGATTTATAAAATTCAAATACGGTAGACGCAAATGGATGTGTACGTGAGAGAATTAACTAACTCTTTAGGAAGAAGATAATACCCGATTGAAGTAAATATTTTAACTGGTTAGAATAATCGTGTTGATAACGTGTTAAGAAAGGAGGGAAAAATTGTAGCGATCCGATCGGTCGTTCTGCGTATTAGGACCCCGTTCCCCTACCTAGAGACTTCCCATAGCTGCTTCTTGTGATGATTTATGACTTGCAGGGACGAGTGGTTCGGATTTTGGAAGTGTTTAGAGTGCTTTAGGAACACTTGGTTCCTTAAGGTTGGCCTTTTGGCCAAGTTTGACTTCGGTCAACATTTTTAAGCAAACGGCATCGGAATCGAGGTCTGACAACTCCATTAGCTTCGCATGATTATTTCGGACTTGGGCGTATGTTCGGAACGGATTTTCGATGACCCGGGAGCATTTCGGCGCCCAACATAGAAATAAGAATTTCCTTAAGTTTGAAATTTGGTTCTGAACGTGATTTTATGTTATTGAGGTACGAACGGAATTTCGGGACCGGTAATAGTTCCGTTATGTCATTTATGACTTGCCTGAAAAATTTAGTGTCATGAAGGATAAAGGGTACACGAATTAAAGAAAACGAGTTTTGTTGAAAGTGGCCAATTTGGGATAAAATACGGCCCGAGCTAAAATACTCGGTATTTATGGACTAGTACCATGTAAGGTACCACATGACTATAACAGTAAGATGTACAAAGAGTATTAAAGTGAATAGTATTTTAAGTAATTTAAGACAATTCTTAATTATACGGGTAATTGGTTAATTATCGAGTAGCGGGACATTATCTAGTTAATTATAAAAAATAAAAAATAAAATATGATAAAGATTAAACATGTGGCAGCAAGCCACCTTCCAAAAAGATGACTCTTAAGTCACCTTTAATTAGGTGGCAAGATACTACAACAATACTTGAATTGATAGCCTAGGAGATAATTAGATAGGTCTTGTATACACATTACTACAATAACACCCAAAATCATTATTTTAGTCCATTCCTACCATTAGAACATGAAGAACCTTTACAATCTAAAGACATAGCATTCTGCAAATCCAAAAGAGAACCAAACGTTTTTACAAAAGCAAGAAACATATCTTTCCTAGTTCAATACTACAAGGACAGAAGCTCATGTCCATCCAGTTGATGTGGTTCTAAAATTCAATCCAACGTGAAACAACACAATTCCAACAAGAATTTGTTAGAATCGTAGCAACGTAAAATTTTACGGTTCCAAAAGTGTACGGTGTAATCTTCGTCAAGAATAGTATACGGATTTTTCCTAATCCAGTTACGAGTCCTCGGGTGTAGAGTTCGTAGTTGTGGGCGCGTTCTTGGTCCGAGAGGTAGATTCGACACGAGGTGAGTTTTCTTTCCAACCTTGTAAGGGGGAATTGTCCCCATAGGTACTCTATTTACTGTATATACATGTTGGGGGGGCTACGTACGTACCAAGTGACGAGAGTCCGTACGTGGCGACTAGTCTGCTATGTCGGGTAACTTTAGGATTCACAAACATGACTCGATGTGCCCTATTTGTACTTTTGGATGTGTTGTGAATTGCATATTATTCCTGAGATGATATGGAAATGCGGAACATTATGATTTAACCCCAGTTGATTTATCATTGGCATTGGCACAGTCCGATTGAGTTCACTGTTGAGTTGGTACACATATGCACACACACACACACACACACAATATATATATATATATATATGTACTTGTAATCGAGTCAGCACACGAGTCGCAGATATGATGCGCGGCCTTGGGTCAGCTTATTACTAATTATTATCGAGTCAGCACACGAGTCGCAAGTATGATGCGCGATCGTGGGTCAGCTTATCATTATCGAGTCAGCACACGAGTCGCAGGTACGATGCGCGATCGTGGGTCAGTTTATTATATCGAGTCAGCACGCGAGTCGCAGGTATGATTCGCGATCGTGGGTTATCTTATGACCTCAGTCCTTATGACCACCCTTATGACTCCGGCCGGTTGTCTTGTCCTGGTATGTGTATGATCACTTGAGTTCTGAGTCACTTGTAACGAGATTGTCAGGTATTGGTTATGAGAGGATTTTGGTACTTTGCTGTTCATTTTTCTGATATTTACCTGGGTTACATTACTTGCTATGTACTTGTTGTTTACTGATTCACATGCCTATTGCTTTTGCCATATCTCGTTATATATTATATTGCTGGACCTTAGCGAGTATCTAGTCGACCTCTCGTCACTACTCCTTCGAGTTTAGACGGGATACTCACTGGGTACATATTTATTATGTACTCATGCTGCACTTCTTCTTCTGTACTTGACTGTACAGGTCCGGAGGCTGGTACATCGGACTATCAGGCCGGTGCTAGATACTGACTTGTGTTGATTAGACTTCACGGTGAGCTGCTCTTCCTGGCGATCCCTGGCCGCACCCTGAAGTTTTTTTTTGTCATTTTCCCGTCTATTTCATTCAGACTGTGGACTTGTATATATATTATCCTTGTATAGTCAGATAGTTGCCCGTGACACTCGTGACACTAGTTCCTGGCACACACGTAGCGTATATTTTGAGTTGTGGGCAGTATATTTATACATATGCTTACCTTTTGGCCATGTTTCGTTATGATTTTATTTCATATCACATGTTATCATCATGCTAATAATTGTTTAAAACTGGTAAACGCTGGAAAAATTGATCAAATAGGAAGGATAACACTTAGTTACCTCATGTTGGCTTGCCTAACCCCGTCGTTGGGCGCCATCACGACCTGAATTAGGATTTGGGTCGTGACAAAAATAGAACAATATAGTAATAGAGACAAAATATATAGGAGAAAAATGTAGAAGTTATCTTATTCAAATGTGTTTCTTGTGTGTACTTCATACGATAAAGAATTCCCTATTTATAGGATATAAGCTACATGAAAGGTTACAAATATTAAGTGATGAATTAACTAAGTACATGAACTCAAATGGTTCATGGAATAGGGATGTCTAGGAGTATTCAATGGACATCCACTTTAACATATTCATAACAGACCAAGCTTTTTTTGGGGCCTAAAGTATTTTTATTGGCCAAAAGTGCTAAAAACTGAGGTGTTTGGCCAACCTTTTAGAAGAAGAAGCAGTTTTTGAGAAGCAGAAAAATGTAACTTCTCTCCAAAAATATTTTTCTGAGAAGCACTTTTGAGAAAAATACACTTAGGGCGTGTTTGGTATAAAGGAAAATATTTTCCTGGAAAACAAGTAGTAATCTTATTCATTTTCTGGTGTTTGATACGCAAATCAAGGAAAATATTTTCTCAAGAGTATTCATAAATAATTTTGATACAATAAACATGAAACCATAAACTTTCGAACCAACAACCTTCCGAACCCACAAATTTCATAAACTTCTGAACCGCAAAACTTTCGAAATCGCGAAATTTCGAACCCGTAAACTTCGAAACATGTAAACCTCTGAACTCATCACTTTGGAACTTGTTTGAACCTGTAAATCGAAAGATAAAAAAATATAACTGAAAATATATATAAAAACAAATATTTTCCCCTCGGAGGGGGGGGGGGGGG
>ML279339.1:2781-12827 GCA_005239495.1 Nicotiana undulata | reverse complement strand
ATATTGATCTCGTTATCCCTTAAAGATAATAAGAAGGTTAGATAAAATGTACGTTGGTGCTCATCAAGTATGGCCCGGGTGCTAGTCATGATCCTCCAGTTTGGGTCGTGACAAAAGAGTTCCACCGAAATTCATATGTTTATCCCTTGAGTAAAAGCATGTACGTCCCAATCATATGCGAGTGGGGGTAGGTCCATACGTTCCATATGGAACCGAGATACGAGCTCTCTGAGCATCTCATTGTCTTTCTGCTTCACTTTGAAGAGGTCGGACTTCCTAGTCTCGACCTTTATGGCTCCGGCGTGTGCTTTGACGAAGGAATCTGCGAGCAAGGTGAAAGAATCAATGGAGTTGGGCGGAAAATTATGGTACCATATCATCGTCCCCTTCGATAAAGTTTCTCCGAACTTCTTCAGCAGAACAGACTCAATCTCATCATCCTTTAAATTGTTCCCCTTTATTGCGCATGTGTAAGACGTGACATGCTCATTGAGTTTGGTAGTTCCATTATACCTGACAATTTCTGGCATGCGGAATTTCTTTGGGATGGGCTTAGAATCCGCGCTCGGGGGGAAAGGCTTTTGTACGAACTTCTTTGAATCCAAACTCTTCAGAATCGGTGGTGCCCCCCGAATTTGATCAACTCGGGAGTTATACGTTTCTACTTTTTTGTCATTTGCTTCAATCTTCTTCTCTCCTGATTCAATTCACCTTGTGAGCTCCTTGAACATTTTCACAATAGCGGGGTCAGTTCCCGATTCATTCACGTTTGACTTCTCCGGTACGGGTTCGGCCCTATGAAAAACTTCCAGTGAGGGCTCGGGTCGGCCCTACTCGGTGCGTGGTTCTGTTTTGGAGTTGCACTATGGCAGCTTGTTGAGTATGCAACATTTCAAATATTAATCGAAGGCTGACTCCACCGTTTTCACCGCCCTGTGTATTCTGATCGGTCGTTCGAACGTCTCTGCAGATGCTATTTTCGGGGTCGACGCCCAAATTTGCACTCAGGGCAACATGGGAACTGACGTCGATGGGGTCTGCAGTCGGTACTCCCTCGAGGTTGGCCTGAGGTACCTCGTTCCCTGGGGCGGCTATGTTTTCGGTTTCTCCATGAAAACCAAGGCCATTATCGGCGTGTGTGGGTATTGTTTGAGAGTTCGACATGCGGATCCTGAATTCAAAAATACTTACAAGAACAAGCGTAAAGTAGTGTGTGATATAAGAATTAGTACTAGGCAATCACTATTATCCTTAGCCCCACGGTGGACACCAAATTGTTTACCCTTATAATTGGATAATAATTAAATTTATAAGTGGTCTTAAGGATATATGATTTCACTTGGCAAAAATTGATGAATATGAGAAGTAATGCTAGAAATTGACTGTGAAATAAAGCAAACCGATGTAAAATACAGCTTGGTCCTCGAGCTTGATCGCCCTCGAACCAAATGAATGTACAATTGAAAAGATGAATTGAGCAGCAGAATAAGAGAGTTTAAGAGAAAATGTATTGTATTGCTTTGTTATGCGTGAATGTGATGATTACAAACGATTAGAACCAAACCCTTTATATAGTAGAAGAATTCTACTAATGGTACAATTCTAAATACAAAAGGAAATCTCATGATTGGCTAAATAACCGTTCTTGATTTGATACGTGCCAAGATTTCCGCCACGATCCTTGCTCGATCACGGATATCTCGGCTTTCCGCTATTTGACTTAGCATGCTTTTTTCGGTCTTGCTCGGTGCCTATTCCGTTTGGTCTCGTCCTCGACTGGTCTCGGTCTCAACTGGTCCTCGGATTACGAGCTTGGCAATATATCCTTACGTTGCGGTCTGACGTTACACGGGACCAATCCTCGGCCTTCCATCCTGGTCTCGATTAATCATACAAAATCGAGTGAGCCCGGTTTTGACCGTATACGATAAGTTATAAGGTGCATATAATTTTGATTGACCAGTTTATAAGCTTATCCTCTTAGTCGTCAAAATAGTTGTTTTATACGCTTCTCTAGAGTCCAACGAAAATAACATTTTCTTGGGATGGTTTTTCTCATTTTGAGATGGACTTCAAAATTTACAAGTCTATCTATTTGGGATCGTATTAGACACCGACTCAAGAATATCCTTGGCAATTTGAAACATTTGGGGATGTAACTGACACTATCCAATATTCTGAGAATCAAGCTAGCTACTATCTAGTTTTCCCTTATTGAGTACTAGAAACAATCTTTTAGCATGTCCATTGGGAAAGTAAATTAACAACTATTCTGAAAATTTCGACTATTGTTATGACCCACATATTAGTCATGATTTCATGATCAGTTGCGCTTGCGACATACTGCACCTTAGCGACTCTTATACGCTAAAAATATGTCTAAATTATTACTGTACCAAACCAATGTTGACGAATAAGCTAAGTGATTTACAATCTGTTACATTCAAATTGCTTTCTTTTTCTTCTTTTAATTTTTAACACTTCAAGGAAAGTACTGATCAAAACATATGCAAATACCTTACATGCTTCTGCCAAACTGCAAGAAGATAGAGGTCAATAATATCTCTTATTTTTTCTCTTTTTGTATCATACTTTCAAGACTTTTAGTTATTGAAGAAGAAAGTGAAGATTTATTTTAGTTTTGCAGTCGTCAAATAAACAAGATCAATGACTGCTCCCGGAGTACAGCTGCACCTCCCCGATGATCACCATGTAATCAATAATTCATCACTATATATATCATTAATTAGCACGAAAGATGTTCTTTTTTCTATAACTATGTGACGGTGGAAGCGTACTATTTACAAGAAAAATAGCATTTTCATTTACAAAAAAAGAAGGTTAACTTCATCAGTTTTCAAGTATAGGATCAAAGCCCTTAAGTGTTCTCCTTAATCAATACATGGCGCGCGCATGTTGAAGATTCTTTTTGTTTTAATGAAGTGTAGTTAAAGGCTTACTAACAGGAAGTTAAAATTCTTCAACAGGTGGTAATGGATAATGGTATTCTCCAAGTGACATTATCAGTACCAGCTGGCATTGTAACCGGAATCAAATACAATGGCGTCGATAATTTGCTTGAGATTCTAAATGATGAAACAAACAGAGGGTAACTTCCATCAGCTAGCTAGCCATTTCATAAGGGGCAGCTTCTTATTTATTGAAAATAGATTAAGTTTATTCTCGTCGGAAAGGAATAGAATGTAACAATTGGTAATTATTTTCTCTCTAGATACTGGGACGTTGTCTGGAGTCGAGCAGGAACTACAGGGACCACAGGGACATTTGAAAGGTATATAATATAGCTAGAGACGAATTTAGAATTTAAGTTCTATGGATTCAACCTTAAAGTTATGGTTTCAGACCTACTATTTGTTGCAATTTTAATGTATTTTTATTATGTCAAAAGTACTGGGTCCCGATGTCCCAGTGTTACATCTCCCACTGAATATACCCGACCCTAAGTCCCGCGGATTCCTGATAAAAAAGAACTCACTAAAATATTATACTATGTTGTTTTGAGAGAATTAGGATTGTTTCATTAATGTAGGCTGATATGCACAACCTATAAGGTCATATTGGAAACAGATGATCAAATAGAGCTTTCCTTCTCAAGAGCATGGGATGTCTCACTTCAGGACAAGCTTATTCCCCTAAACATAGACAAAAGGTTTTGTTGTGCTTTTTCCTTCCCTTTGTTAAATATTTATTGGCATTTTTTGAACCTAAAAAAGAGAAAAGACATTATATTTTATGACTAACCGGAAATATGAATGTTCAGGTTTATAATGCTTAAAGGTTCATCAGGTTTCTATTCTTATGCAATTTATGAGCATTTAGAGGGATGGCCTGGTTTCAACCTTGATGAGACTAGGATCGCATTCAAGCTCAGAAAAGACAAGTAATACTCACTTTCTCTTCATCCAATCTCTTATGTATGAAGGATGTTTTATTGTCTTATTAATGTTGAACATCGACCAGGTTTCATTACATGGCAATGGCAGATAACAGGCAGAGATACATGCCCTTACCTGATGACAGGTTACCAGATAGAGGACAACCACTTGCTTATCCTGAAGCAGTACTGCTTGTCAATCCCGTGGAGCCTGATTTCAAAGGCGAGGTACCTAATTTCTTCTACCATTTGCTGATGTATAATATAATTAAGTAATTAAAAGTGTAATCTCGGTTAAGCTTGTTACTCTACTGGCTGCTGAAGAGGCAATACTGCTCTATTTATTGATTTTTTCGCGTGGTTCATAATTAGGGTAATTAAGGAGTCTTGATTGATTAATGCTATCAGGTGGATGACAAGTATCAGTACTCATGTGAGGACAAAGATCTCAAGGTTCATGGCTGGATTTGTATGGATCCACCATTAGGGTTCTGGATTATCATTCCCAGTGACGAATTTCGGTCCGGGGGACCTCTTAAACAAAACCTCACTTCTCATGTTGGTCCAACTGCTCTTTCTGTAAGTAATCACAACCCTTAACACATTCTTATTGCTGTTCATTTGTATTGTCTCTTAGGCCCATAAATTAGCCAACATTATTTCAATTTTGATCAGACTATGGTCACAAAACACACATTGCTTTTTTCTTCTTTTCATGATTGTTACCCAAGATGTTATTCTGCAGATGTTTCTCAGTGCCCACTATGCAGGAGAGGATTTGGTTGCAAAGTTTGGAGAAGGAGAGTCATGGAAAAAAGTCTTTGGACCAGTTTTTATATATCTTAATTATGTCAATGAAGGGGAGGATCCCCTTATTCTCTGGGAGGATGCCAAAGAACAGGTATAATTAAGAAAGTTTTATGTACTAACACTGTCAAAGGTATCAGGTCACACTGTAATAAGCATTCATTGCTAAATTATAATAAATGGTTACGTATAACATTGTCACGATCCAAATTCCTGGTCTTAGGGATCGTGATGGCGCCTAACACCACATTTGCTAGGCAAGCCAATGTTAGAATTCGATTAACTATTTTTCTTTGATTATTTATTTAGACACAATAAAATAAATTTAAAGTAAACTTAATCTAATGATTTCCAACGAATAATTCGAAATATAAAATAATAAACAAATAAATAAATCGAGCCACGAACTAATTATATATATAACTCTAAGACTACCCCAGGGTCTGGTGTCACAATTCACGAACTACTAAAGAATACTACAAATACTGGGCTGAAAGAAATAGTGTAACTGTTCTGAATATAATAAAACAGTGTTTATAAAAATAGGAGAAGACTCTCGGGATCTGCGAACGCCGGCGGATATACCTCGTGTCTCCGGAAAAGTGAATAGCTGCTACTAAAAATCTCTACTGCTGGCTGGTACCTGGATCTGCACAAAAGTGTGCAGAGTGTAGTGTCAGTACAACCGACCCCATGTACTGAGTAAGTGCCGAGCCTAACCTCGACGAAGTAGTGACAAGGCTAAAGCGGGACAATTATAACTTAATCTGTGACAATATATATATATATATATATATATATATATATATATATGATAAAGCAATAAAACAATTCTACACAAACAAAAAAATATAATCTGAAACAATAAATAAAGTAACTCAGTCACCTATTCCAGGCCTCAGCTGTCACCAAAGTCTCACACAAATTTCTTAATTTCCAACTTTACATTAAAAAACACCGTATGTGCAGAATATGAGAAACAATAATTTTTTCAAACCTTTGTAATGAAAATATATCCCCCCTTATCACTGTCTTGTTGCGGCGTGCAACCCGATCCCACCTGTCTACCTTTATCACTATCATTTATTTCCCCTGTCCACCCTTATCACTATCATTTATCCACCCTTATCACTATCATTTATCCACCCTTATCACTATCAATTTGTTTCCCCTGTCCACCCTTTTCACTATCATTTGTTTATTTATCAAAACTTTTACAGTTCAGGCCAAGCCTGTCACAAAACTTTTATTTCAACAATTGCAAATAGAGTATAGCTCGTAAGATTTAACCAATATCATTTCACAATAAAACCAACCGGAATATATGTAAACACCGTAACGCTGTCAACCCAGCTCAGTCTTTATGTACCATGAACAACCAACACTTTTAACACGCTTGCAACAACAATTGGCAATAATCAAATGAAACCAAATAGCCACGTAAACCTCAACAATCATAAAACAGTTAAACTGCATTTCCCACAACTTTCTCAATATTATCAAAAATGAAACCAACATGAATATATATGTATGTATCTCGTAAAGCAATGTCCAACAGCTCAACCTTTCTGTACCACAAGGAAACCAAGGAAACAACCAATACTTTTTCCAAAATAATTGCAACAAGACTTAACCACAAACTAACAAGCCAAGTAGTCATAGAAACCATAACGAACATAAAACAATTAAGACATGAATCAATTAAATTGGAAACGGGGAAGGGATCATGTTAAGCAGACCATTTGGTGGTGCATAGATACTCGTCACCTCACCTATACACCACACACATGCAATTTCACATCACAATTAAATTGGGGATCCTATTCCCTCAAGTCAAGGTTAAACCAAGCACTTACCTCATTCTAACAAGCACTTCACTGCTCTAGCACTGCCTTTCCTTTAGCTCGAATCTAATCACAATTTGTTCAATATTATCAATCATAGCCTAAAGGAATCATCTTTATTGAAAAATAATGGTTTTCCTAAGTTTTTCTATTCAAATTCAAAAATCGACCCCGGACCCGCTTGGTCTAAACTCGAGGTTAGGACAAAAATTCGGTTACCCTGTCTCCCCCGAGCTCGGATATACAATTGGTTTTGGAATCCGACCTCAATTCGAGGTCTAAATTCCCAAATTTCGAAATTCCTAAGTTCTACCCGAAAATCCCAATTTTACCATGAAAATTCTAGATTTTTGGTTGTAATCTTGTTAAAAGTTGTTAGGAATTGAAAGAAACTAGTTAGAGATCACTTACCAATGATTTGGAGAAGCTTGGGTCTTTGAAAAATCGCCTATGGAGGTTTAGGGTTTGAGAAAATTGAAAAATGGGTGAAAATCCCGTCTAAAATCTTACTTAACAGGTTGCAGATGTCGCATTTGCGACCCTTGGAAAAGTGAAGAAATTCTTCGCAATTGCGAACAAGAGAAGGTTGGGAAAAAGTCGCATTTGCGACAAAAAGTTCATATTTGCGAACTTGGCACACCAGAAAACTAGCATTGTTTTCCCGACACGGAAATGAGCATAACTTTCTCATACGATGTCCAAATTCGATGATTCTTTTTCCTAATTACTCCGTAATTACGATACAGATCTAATGGTTCAATAAAAAATAAATTTGGGGTTCATTTGGTTAATGTGATATCATTTATGCTTGAAGAAACGACGATGAAGCATAAAAAACAAGCACAACATAGCCTAAACTTATCTGAAACTCACCCAAGCCCTCGGGGCTCCAAACCAAACATGCACGCAAGCCTAAAAATATCATACGGACTTGATCGTGTGATAAAATCATCAAAATAACATCAAAAACTACAAATTTAACCTCAAAACTCATGATTTTCACAAGAACACTCAAATTTTCTAACTTTTCAACCGGACGTCCAAATCATGTCAATCAATTCCGATTCTCACCAAATTTCACATATAGGACTTAAATATCATAACAAACTTGTACCGGGATCCAGAACCAAAAGACGGCCCCGATACCAAGGAGTTCAAACTTTATTTCATTTCTTTATTTCCTTTAAAAACCAGCACAACGATTTTCTTCAAAAATTGTTTTCTAAGGCTAGGGACCTCAGAATTCAATTCCGGGCATACGCCCAAGTTCCATATTTAATTGGAGATCGTCGGAACACAGATCTGGGTCCGTTTACTCAAAATATTTACCAAAGTCAATTATAATCAAATTTTAACTCTAGAAATTACTATTATTTTTCATATTTTCCCATAAAAGCTTTCCGGTTTCATGCCCGGACTGCGCACGCAAATTGATGTAATTAAAATTAGTCTTTGTAGGGCTAGTAAGCCTAGAATTAAGTTTGTTTTTATAAAATGACCCTTTGGGTCATCACATACATGTTAAATTATAATGATGGTCTAACAATTGTATATAACTTTAATCCTAAAAGAAACTAGTTTTATGGTACAACAAAGCGATCTTCACTGCTATCTTTGTGATTGTCCTTAATGATAGAACGAGAATCTGACACTCTCAATACAAAAATCAGATGCTGGTAGAAGTTCAAAGCTGGCCTTACAGTTTTCCAGCATCTGAAGATTTTCCATCATCATCTCAACGCGGTAATATTAGTGGAAGATTGTTAGTCCAAGACAGGTATTAATTGCTTATTTGCTTGCTGTTACATTTCCTTTTTCTTTTGGCAGTAGGTGGTGGACTTGGAATAACAATTACTCTACGGTCATTGGCTCTACTTATATTATTTTTTCGTGCTTATAAGGTACTCCAAAGATGATAAGATATCTGCTTCTGGTGCATATGTTGGCTTGGCTCCACCAGGAGAAACCGGTTCATGGCAAAGAGAATGCAAGGTGATTCAAGGGAACATAAAAGCTCAATCACTCGAAAATGACAAGTATATTTTTCTTTTTAACAATTTGATTACTAGTTGATGTTGATCAGGACTATCAATTCTGGACAAAAGCAGACGAGGAAGGCTATTATGTCATTAGTGACATACGAGCAGGAGACTATAACTTGTATGCATTTGTCCCTGGATTCATTGGAGATTATAAAAGTGAAATTAAAGTTACAATTACGGCAGGTACTAAATTCTCTATTTGGCAAGTAAGCCATTATTTTCAAGCTTTTCAAGATCGTTACGAGCTAAAAATAACATGTTATAAATCAGGTTGCAGCATTGAGATGGATTATCTTGTGTTTGAACCCCCAAGAAATGGACCTACACTTTGGGAAATTGGCATTCCTGATCGTTCTGCTCGAGAGTTTTATATTCCTGATCCTGATCCAAAATATATCAACAAACTCTTTGTTAATCATCCTGATAAGTTAAGCTTTCTCCTTCTTCATTGATATTTAATTTTTATCTTTTCATTTTGATGCTCATTATCATCATCTTCCTCAGGTTTAGACAGTACGGGCTATGGGAGAGATACAATGACTTGTATCCAAACGGTGATATAGTTTATACAGTTGGAGAGAGTGACTACAAAAAAGATATGTTCTTTGCTCAAGTCACTAGGTAATGAAAGTACTAACTATATTTTTGCATCTGGAGTTACATGTAGATTTTAGGGAAGATCTTATAATTGATATCTTTATTTAATTTGAACATGATTTTTCTTCCTTTTTCGGGTTTTTGGGTATGTTAGGAAAAAGGATGAGAAGAAATATATAGGAACGACATGGCAAATAAAATTCAAACTTGACAATGTTAAACACAAGGAAATCTATACGCTAAGATTGGCCCTTGCATCTGCAGCTCAAGCTGAATTACAGGTATGGCACAATTTTTCTCATCACTTTTCGATCATAATTAGATATTATCGAGTCAACAGTGGAAGAAATCAATACAATGTAACTTGTAGGTACGCGTCAATGATTCAAGCATGAATACTCCTCTATTCTCAAGTGGAGTGATAGGGAAGGATAACGCAATAGCAAGGCATGGAATTCATGGTCTCTACTGGCAGTTCAATGTGAATTTGCAGTGTAATATACTTGTTGAAGGGGAAAATACCATATATTTGACACAAGCAAATGCAACTGGTCCTTTTCAAGGGATCATGTATGATTATATCCGCTTAGAAGGACCTCCTTCCCATGACTAAGGCAAATTGTTCCGAAAAGAATTCTTTGTGTAGATATTCTTTTACTTCACTATGTTGAAAATATATAATTCTTGTGAAATAATTTAAGTTTTATACATTGACAGAAGACCGAATTTTCTTTGGCATTGTCAACCCAAATGCCGGCACACTGTATGTTTCTTTCAAAGGTTCCCCTCGAGGGGTATATTGAATAAGGTAAAAGGAATAAAGGGGGAGGGGGGGGGGGGGGCCACCTAATCTCCTTTTGC
>ML279338.1:0-33729 GCA_005239495.1 Nicotiana undulata | reverse complement strand
AAAGCAACAATATAATGTAGAAGTCAACACTAAGCAGTCTCAAGTGCATGGAAATACTCAATATAGTTCTATTTTCCCGGCAAGGAGAAATCATCAATTACAAACTCGACAAATGCCCGACAAGGGTCTCAGCTATAACCAACCTCGCATCAAAAATAATATTTCAACAGTGTAAGCCACAACTGAACAAATAACTCAATAACTCCCCGCGTCATGAAACAACATCAAGGCATCACTTCTAAATCACCAATTACTCATAGTGCGGAGAATATTAAGAACACAGTAAGTTTCATCACAATTGACTCACGGGCATGCTTGACCGCAACATATAGGCACTCGTCACCACGCCTATACGTTGGACATGTATTACACATAGCAAATAAGACTCTATACCTAATCCCTCAAGCTAAGGTTTGGCCAAACACTTACCTCGGCTCAAAAGAAAATGCAAGTCAAGCCTCAATCACAACCTTTTCTAGACATAATTGACTTAATAATATCTAGACATAATTGACTTAATAACACCAATAATTATTCAGTAATTCAATCCCAAAGCCTAATTATACATATTCTATCATTCTTCCAAAAATATTAAAATTCGACCCCGGGCCCGCTTGGTCCAAACTCGAGGTTCGGACCAAAACCCGATCACCCATAACCCCACGAGTTAGAATATATAATTTGTTTTAAGATACGACCCCAAATTGAGGTTGAATCACCCAATTTTCTCAAAAACCTAACTCTACCCCAAGCCCCTAATTTCTACTTGATTTTATGATTTTAGGCCTAGACTTTCTAGTGATTATGGAAGGAAAATAAGAGGAAATGATGGTAACAATACTTACCTATGGGGCTATGGAGGAAGAGTTCTTCAAAATTCCTAGGTGGGATGGGGAGGAAGAAGAGTTGTGAACAATGGGAGAAATCCCGAAATGGTTCTGTTTTTGGGTTATAAAAATCATTGGAGGGATTTACCCTTCGCGTTCGCGGGCCACTGGCCGCGTTCGCGAAGGGTTGGAAGCTGGGACTTATGCGTTCGCGGAACCAGGGCCGCGTTCGCGTAGGTCTAACTCCCTGACCTTCCGCGTTCGCGTGCCTCTACCGGTGTTCGCGAAGAACAACCTACCTGACCCCAGACCCCACCCTATAACACTACGCGTTCGCGAGAGGGGCGTCGCGTTCGCGTAGAGCAGTCCCCCCCGTAGCTCCGCGTTCGCGCCCGTACCCCTGCGTTCGCGTAGAACAAAACCCAAGCCACACTAATTACCCTTCACATTCGCGAGCCCTTGTCCGCGTTCGCGAAGGGTATTACACCAAACATCAGAAACCTGCAACATCACACCAGATTTTCCATGCTTTCACACCCCGTTAGCTACTCGAAACTCACCCGAGCCCTCGGGGCTCAAAACCAAAAACACACACGACTCCCAAAACATCCTACGAACTTGTTCAAGCTTTTAAATCATCAAAATATCATCAAAAACAATGAATCAAACCTCACAACTCTTAGAATTTTCTTAAGACTTCATAAAGCTTAATATTTCCAATTTTGATCCGAAACACGTCATTCCAAGTCCGTTTTACACCAAATTTCACAGATAAGACAAATAACATATAATAAACTTGTTCCGGGCTCCGGAACCATAATACGGGCCCGGTAACACGGTTTTCACATAATTATTCCTTTTCAAAATCCTTTATTATTTTCAGAAAATAATTTTCTTTAAAAATTCATTTCTCGGGCTTGGGACCCCGGAATTCGATTCCGGGCATACGCCCAAGTCCCATATTTTCCTACGGACCCTCTGAGACTGTCACATCACGGGTACGGGTCCGTTTACCAAAAATGTTGACCAAAGTCAACTTTATCCATTTGATTATCACAAATTCTATTTTTCATCCAATTTCAATATAAAGACTTCCCGGCTACACGTCCGGGATGCGCACGTATATCGAGGTGAGATTAACGGAGGCTTTCGCAGCCTCGAAATACACATATAGCTAAAATTACTTAGGATGACCGTTTGGGTCATCACAAAATCAATAACCACACGTAACTCAACATCAAGTTCCCAATGTGCATGCAGGGAAAAGAAAATGACACCATGCCACACAAACCCGAAAAAACATATGCGCAATTAATCATGCATCACCCAAATACCCATCTCGCTTAATTTTCGCTATAAGGCCCCAATAGAACCGCACCATGTGTGCATATAACCAATGAATCACAACCCATCGTAGCATAGAAGGGTAATCATGGAACATATCAGAACACGAATAAGCTCAACACTAACTGAATGGCGCATCCCTCACAATGGCAATACAGAGTTTACGTATCTGACACAGTGTAGAATACACATACTTATTGGGACTATCAATGAACCCCAAATCAACTCTGGCCACCCACAATAGATAAGTAACCTTCCGAAGGTCCACAATGACTAAATCGTAACACTTACTATCATATGGCTAGCTCTAGCCACAACTTCACCAACATGGACAACCTTAGTTTCTAGGAATAGTTTCATTATGAAATAACGTATCATTTACCTTAGTAGTGTCAAACGACCCGGAAATGTTACATATATACATTATTTTAAAGCCTTATATACACCACAAAATACTACAAAACATCCCGACACACCGCAATCTCTTCATACACAAAACGACCACCGTAGTAGTGTCAAACGACCTGGAAATGTTACGACGAACGACCAGCCCACCACCCTAAATCTATATGGTGTTTATCCAAACCCTTACTCCTACAAAACTCCACAAAACAGTAGTAAAATACTCAGCCCAACAGCAACACAAAAGAGTCCACAAAACAGTCCGCTACAAGTCAAATAACTCGAACTCACGACTTCCGATCACCGTCCCGTGAGTTCTAACTATTAGGAAACAAATTTATCAACCTTAATTGATATTTAAATACTTAATACATATATTAGACGTTTCTTAACTATGAAGTACCTTCCAAAACTCTAACTACAAAGAAAAAAGAGAGGCGATATAATGACACGTCGAAGGGATCGTTTTGATGTTATTGCTTCTCAATTTCATGCCCGGGATGATAATCTTCTTTGAAACCCTAGAAGAGAGCTTAAGGATATGTGTATGGGTGCTATCTGGTCGTGTTATTATGAAAAATGAAGAGAAAGCCGACCTAAGACTTACATATATCAAGTTTGGAAAAGTCAAAGAGGTGCTAGCTTGTCACCCTAGCATTGGTCAATCTTCCGACGCTTATATCTTTTTATCTGGATGTTGTATGAATGAACGGTTAAGAGCGTTGGAAACTAAATTCCAATACCTTTAATTTGGTATATAATATGTCCCAATAAAACCTAATATAACATAAGAAATATATTTCTCAAAAAGCTTTAGTGACACACCTACGTGTCACTTATGATGTTTGCGCAGTCTCGCAAAACTGCTAATATCTCTCTACTACTATGTCGTATCGATGAAAGGTTTAATGCTTTGGAAACTAGACTCGTCTATATTCAATTGTATAGGTAGATCGTCCCCTAATTCTAAGTATATTGGGAGAAAAGTTCAGCTACATTTGACCTAAGTTTTAACAAATTTATGAATGTAACTTGTGAAGACCTTTGCCAACTTTTGTTCCACAACTTGCTTGACTTCAAAACGTGGCACACGACTATCATACGACAAAGTTAACTCATAGCATAACCTCCGTATCATGTAATGAACCATAGTCTCATCCTAAAGTACATGTTATAACATTCCAAATGTGTCGACTTTCGACGAAACCTATTTTCTTCAATTGGTTTAGCTTCTAAGCTTTCCAACCCTCTCGGTAATCGTTATTCATGATCTTAAATATTTGTAATATCCAAGGTAACATTATTAACTTAATTGATATTCTTCCAAATATAATATTATTTCTGAGCTTACATCAATTCACTTACGACATACTCTCACGTACGAAAACACGGGGTGTAACATCATTCCCCCTTTAGAACATTCGTCCTCGAATGTTGACTAATGCACTTGTCCGTATCTTAAGCAATAACTCTTATGAATACTTTAATATTGTCTTTTCCATCTAGGGAGTTGTTCGATGAATAAATCCAAAGGCTAGGGCATTTCCCCCTTTAGGCCTCTTTGTGACTCCACGACTTGTGGTCGAAATTCTTCTAATCTCGTAATTGTTCTACCTTCTTTCATGCAGCCTAGACGATTATAACCTTGAATGTGCGCCAATGCAACTCTTATGTCATTTTTTCATTAGCTTTTAACCAATCTCTAGGCTTCACTTTGTCAACATATATAGTACTATGACATGCTGTCTCTCTGGGCATCTATAGGTGTACTAAAGTTCTTTGCTTGGTAATTTGTTGAACTTACAATTATTGATATATCTTATTTCATAGCCTCAGCTATGCTTATGGCTTTACCACAACTAGGTAGGTCATACTGTACCATAACTCTTACTTCGATTTATTATTATGGAGGCTTGCCACCCAACTCCAGGTTACTCTCACACCGCTTATCCTATATGTATAAATCTAATCCATTTAATGCTTCCTTATTAATATTCATCTTAATAATGACAGCCTAATTTCATTTCATACTTTGTAACTTTCATCCATCTAATGTTGATTCACCTTAATGTTGATCTATAATCTACCATTGATAACTTGAAACCTCTTATGTGATATAGTGTCATTAGGGCTCACGTCTCATCGGGGAATATCTGAAGTGATTTTCCTGATCCACTTAGGGGCTATACTATACTCCAATAACTGTATTTCATAGGATCCCAATGTGATTCATCCTGTGGGGGTATTCTAATCCCATGCACTTCATGAAATCATTGTTCTGAAAATCATTACTCAATCAAAGGCCTAAACGTCATCCTCTTATCATTTATCACTGTTACACCCTTACTTTACTACCAGGGTAGCATTCCATCTTTTCTAAATGCTCTTAATTTTAAACTCCTTTGAGTTCATTCATGCTATACTGAGCTTTTTATAACTTAATGGAAACCATCAGCTCTATTGTTTTGATGGGTTTAATCTCGAATACTTACCTATTCTCGTCACCTTCTCACTCGCCTTTTCTTATCCTTACTCCTGTCTAGCTAAAACCTTGTTGTTGTACCATACTTTATCTTGTGACCTACGCATATCTATTTATACTACTCGCATCCTTCCTTTTAACATGCTAACACCATAGATTTCCTTTCATGCCTTCTCAGTTGTCTTTAAATGTAAGTAAGTACTTTTCCTGGTTGTTCTGCCATTTGCTGCATGGATACTTGGCTTATCTTAGTTCCCATGAATACTGGAGTTCCATGTATCTCATATGATCTCAATTATCAACTCTTGATTTTTTCCCCATTCATTAGCCACGAAAGGTGCCACTTTTGTTTTATGGAGTGCATACAATATTATAGTGAGACTGATGTTACAAGACCATTTCTCCTTTAGGTCACTATGCTTATGTTGAAGGTTTCTTCCTTATTTCCTCAGCTAGTCTTTCGTTGTAGTGCTTAGGGAAGAACTTCTGACTCTTGTAAATATGTGAGCTTATTACATTGTACACCCCATGGTATTTCTAATGTTCTTACTCGCCTATCATTATCCTTAGTTACTTACCTCTGTGCCCTTGTGCTCTTAAGGTTTCTTCTGAAGTGAAATTTGACTATCTCCCTTGTGGCACTTTCTTTTATTTACACAACACTTATACGGTACCTTTAACTACCCAAACTCCTATCTTAATATTACTCAAGGATCACGATGGCATCATATCTGCGAGAGTTAATTCCCTATGTTGGGTTTCACTACGTTTATCTTGCAGGATCTGTTGATTTATCTATGACCTTTTGTTTAGCTATAACTAGGCTCTTCTTGAATCAACTACCGTTGGTCCATTCTCATAAATATATTTTGTGTAACCTCTATTGGGTTATGTCCTTTGTCCTAACTTACCTCTTGTACGTGATTTTTATGTATCAAGTGTTCATTTCCACTTATTTATAAATGTCATCGAGTGCGAAACCCTTATTTATTCTCTCCGGTGTCATGCTTGCATAATGTTCTGGAGTCATATTATATGTGTAGGATCTGAATAAATGCAATATCATTCCTTTCACCTTTTTACCACATTCTTCCTTTACCATTCGATATTTACCTCTTCATCTTTGGCATTTTGTTTTCCACATCTTCACAGACATATTACTCGCCTTGCGGTAACCCTTCCACACTAGGTATAATTGAATTTCTTACGCACAAGGGTGACACCTGGTGTAACTGGCACATTTAGTCCCTTAAGCTTAACTCTGCTTATAATGCTTGCTTTAGGGAAGCGTCTTCGTGAATGGCGTTTAAAGGTTATTCTTCTATTGATCATTCTATTATTGTCGAAACACTATCTTTGAAACGATGCCGACTATTACCAATTCCTTTGATCCTTAATTCATGTTCGATTTTTTTTGTTTACTATCCCATACTAATTTCTATTACTCGGGGGTCTAACTTTTACTTCTGGTAATCACGTTGGATTCACGAACTTATTTCTAGAAATGAGGATGTGACTTTATGACCCGTGCTCTTTTGTTGCCTCAAGGCCCCTTACCTCTTGTTTTTTTCTTCCCTTAACTATAGATTCAGTAATACTATCTTTTTTTTTATCTACCATCGTCATCCACGTATCACATCTTACTCATAATGCTTCATTTACTCTATTCTTATTCTCCTGCTAATATCTCTGTCTATTACCTTATTCCAGAAACTTCAACAAAAATGTTCTTTAACGTTTAGCTCCCCCTACTTCATCTCAATGGTTCTTCGGGACACCTAACATTCTCTTTTTTTTTCTACTAGGGGAAAGAGTCATACTAAGTTAAATATTTAACCTTTCCAGGATTCCATTTCCTATCTTCTGAAATTTCTGAACATTCTAGTTTTCATATCTAACTGTTTTATTATAGAGTGCACCATCTGGATGTCTCGCAAGGAGAACTATTACTATGTCCTGCACTACCCTTCAAAAATGTTAGACAATGATAGCAATCCATCAATAATTTTGGGTTACTCTAACCCCAGCTAGATCTTGATATCCTATCCTTCTCTTAAATTATATCTGTCAGCTCCCATAGGGCATAATTGAGACGGGTATGGTCAATTGAAGATATCTCTGTTACTGTTGAAAGTAACTCAAAATGCTTATATTTCTCTGCCTGAATTATAAATATTGATAATCTTGATTAACTAGGTACCTCGTACCCCTCTTCATCTTGCTTCGTTTACTTGCTGAAACTTGTACTCTACCTTCTGATTCTCTTACCATATGGGTAGATAGATATTTGCCTTAGAGCTCCTTATTAAGAAACTTACACATCTTAGTACACACATGATCTGCTGAATACCTCATATTTAGTCATCATAAGCATGATGCAAAATTGAGTTCTTCTAACTCAACTCTTCCACAACCACATTCAATCTCTTACCAGCTGCTTTCTAGATGTAGGCATCATTGTATTATGAGTAATAGAATTTAGAAGTTTGATTTCTTACAACTGAGCTCTACCACACGATCTAGAGTAAGAAGAAAGAGTGACAATCCTAAATGCCCTGTAGCCTCCTGCTTATAAGTGTGGTGCACAACACACCCATAAACAAGACCCTACTAGACACGGCTTGTAGACATCCCTAGGATAAAACTGCTCTGATACCACTTCTGTCACGACCCAAACTATGGGTCGCGACGGGCACCCGGTACCTTACTCAACTGAGTACCAACATAACATATCTTTCTTTTCATACTATCATGGGTAAATGGGCCAAAAGGGCCGTCATGAGATAACAAGAATAAAATATAAGTGCATACTGGACATAGGATGACCCAACAGTTTATAGAAACTTATACATGTGACATATGGGACTATAAGGCTGACATTATCATTTGTAAACTCAAAACATAAGTTGACAAGGCCATACAAATATCCATATACTTGACATTTGTCTACAAGCCTCTAAGACTACATAAATGTCATATAGGTCGGGACAGGGCCCTACCATACCAATTCAATACATGTACCAATCATACTGACCAAATAGGCAACTTCGGAGCAAGTGGAGTGCAGCAACACCTTCCGCTGAGCTGATAGCCTACTAGGAGGACTGTCAACCTGTCTATAGGGACCTGCGGGCATGAAATGCAACGTCCCCAGGCAAAAGGGACGTCAGTATGAATAAAGTACTGAGTATATAAGGCAGAAAAACATAACTAAGAACAGTAATGTAAAGAGAGATGTATGAGATACAACCTGTAGCATCTAAGTGCCTCTGAGAGATAGTAACATGAAATGCGTGATACATATATATACATAATCTTTTAAAAATATCCGCCTCTATGGGAATCATCATCATCATATCATACCCGGCCTCGAAAAGGACTCGGTAAAAACATACCCGGCCATCATAAGGCTCGGTAGAATCGTGTGAGCACGTGATTTTTACTTATCGTATAATCCTACAAAAATCTCAATAAATTAATTGGTTTTATGGATTTTAGTTGAATTCTAATGCTATCTGTGAATTTATTTTACATTATGTGGCCATAATTCGTCTTTTAAACGTATAAATGATTTAAGATGACTTAATTAGGTGCATAACCTTTAATTGTTATTTAAATGATAGCGAAATGTAAATTACCTGACATAGGATAGGTTAATGTTTAAACTTCTTGGTTTAATTACTTTTTTTTTCTTTAACAAAATTATGAAATTGAACTAGGACTAAATTAAATGGTGTGATTTTTAATTTATTAATTAAACAAATACTAGGATTAGAACTAATTATTGCATTTTTAGTTTTAATTTAGGTTAATTTAATTAGTTGAGTTTGATATTGTTTAGAAATGAATTAAATGGACCTAGGCTGGAATTGCCCAGGCCCAAATTACCTTCACCTAGTCCAGCCCAGTTAAAACCTCCACCCGGCCGGCCCCTCCTGTTATCAAACGACCCTGTTTCGCCACCTTTCATCCCTAGCCGTTGGATCTCNCCCCCCCCCCCATTTAGTTAGAAGTCTAATACCCTACCCCCCCTTTCGTCTCTCTCCCCTCTCCTTTAGAGACCAGCCGGAACCGCCGCAGTTCCACCCCTCCCCCGCCGTGCTTCGCCGGCCGGAAATCGCCTCCGGCGGCGGAGATTCTCCAATCAACCCCAATTTTTAACCAAGTGATCCCCTACGTCTCCTTAATCACATCCCGTTGTTAGTTTCCCCAAAAAACCAATCAATTTGCTTCAATTTCAGATCTGAAATCTTAAAACCCTAGGAAATCCACAACTGGCCGATTTAGAGGTAATAAATGGTTTAGACCTTCATGAGTCAATTGCTCTTGACTAGAGCTATTGATTCATGAGGTTTTGAATAGTTTTCGAACCCTGCCGGAGTCCGGCCAAAGTCTGGCAACCTTTATCTTTTCCGGCAAATCATTTTAACGGGTATTTCTTTCTTCCCTTCATTATTTTATGTGATATTAAAGCCAAAAATCATGTGACCCCTGTTTTCTTTAAGTTTGTCTAAATAGCTTGCTGCCCGCGCATGTAACGGTTGTTCCCATATCCCTTATTTGACTATGTGTTATCCTCTATAAATGACCAAACCCTGAGAACAATAAGCTTGATTTTAGTCATTCAAAGGATCAGTCCCCTATGATGTTGCATGTAACTCCCCGTATCCTTTTTACTGTTTTCAAACATTGTTGAAACGAGTAAGTTAATCACTATATGCTTTATTTTCATCTCTGTCCCTGTTTATGTTGGATTTATTTAGTTACTTGCTGAAAAATGTATTTGATTATTGATTTTGCAATGAAGGACCAGAATTTGCCTTGTCTGGTATTCTAGAAGTTAGCTCATAACTATTGTTAATTCATTTCTAACTGTTACGACTACAATTGTTCAATATTATCCATAGTTAGGTTTTACTTTTGGTTTGCTAGAATATCTAATCATGTCTAATTATTTGTGTAAATTATAGGATAAATCCTATTATGAGTCATTTATGTTTCTTATGAATTACTAAGTGCATGATTTCCATTGAAAAATAGTAACAGAATACTTAAATTATACCTAAGTTAGAATTGCCGTTTGAAACTAAATGATTTCACTCTCACCATTAGTTTTGAGATTAACAGTGTATAGTCATGGACTAACCCAGTTTAATCCTAAGCATCGAGATTAACTTAGTTAATTATAACTTCCTAAAAGTAACTTGTTTAACTGGTTTAACCTACGTTGATAGTCTCTTAAACAATTAACTAGGTCCTAGAATCTGTTTAGGATAATTAATTTAGGTTTCATTAACTAAACAAATTGTTTAACCTAAGTTAAGAAAAATGGGTTGACTAACCTTAACTAAGCCTAATTAAACTGATTAATTAAATAATTTAAACCTAGGCTTAATAATTGGTTAAGTCTCTGATTTTAGGTAATCAAATTGATTCAACTAAATCAGTTAGCTTAAGTTAAAGAATTAAATTGATTGACCTACTTTAATTAATTAACTCAAACATAGGTAATTATTATGAAACTAACTCCAAACTCCTAATCAATTAACCTTTAAACTAGTTGACCTAACCTTGGTTAAAGAACAACTAGTAGTCACCTGAAGGACATAACTAGTGTTAGTTAACCAAAGTAAAGTAATAACCCAAGTGGTTAACCTTGATTACCCAATGGTAAATTCAGGGACTCCAAAGGGTACAATAGGTAATGTAGACCTAGGGAATCAGAATTTTAAAGGTAGAAAGGTCTGTAATAGGTAAGAATATTCTAGAATAGGGGCAGCTATCTAAAAAGATAAGGTTGACAGCTGCCATATGTACTATTATGTACTATTTACAGCTTTTTGAATTGAGAATATTCTAAAAAAGATACCCCATTCCCAAATATCTATAAATAGACCCTCTCCCCTTAGTCTAAGGGGTTCCTGGACTCTAAAAAATACTCTCTTCTAGCTGCTGAAAATACATAATACTTTTCATTCAAAAAAAAAACAAAAAGTTATTTTTTTCTTTCATAAAAAAAAAAGAGAAAATATTATTAGAGATTTTGGGTTTATTGCTGCTGGTTGCTGGATTTTTTTGGGGCTTCCTCTGGTTTTCTGCTGCTGTTTCCTGAGCTTCTCTTCTTCTTTTGTTGTTTCTTGTCTACACTTGACCTTTATTTGGTCAAGTTTCTGCTGTTTTACTTTTAAAAAGGTATGTATTAACTCTTCTTGTTCTCAATGAAGCTGGATTGGAATTCTCTTCTTTTACTCATTGCTTAAGCTAGTTGTTCTTGATAAATAAGGCTATTTCTTATGTTGTACGTAAATGTGGTTTTATAGATATTTGTTAACATGATAATGAACCTGTGAGTGTGACAAATACTATTTTGATATTGGTATTTTTGGTTGGTGTATGCTGTTTAATGATCGTTTAGTTAATATTCATAGTTCCAAATAATATAACAAGTTGCACTAGGATGACTGAATCTGGCCTTTTCTATGGTCAGATTCTTTCCCTAAGAGTGCACAAAATATGCTTTCAATTGAGTCTCTTTGGTCCATAAAGAGATTCAACAAGCAAGTCTCTAAATAGGTTAGTATTAGCACTAGGGTAGATGAATTTGACTTGTTGATAGTCAAATTCACCCTATAGTAGTGCATAAACACTAGTTGGCTGAAGTTTACCCCTCAAAAAGGTATAAAGGAATGTAGTTAAGAAGGTCATTAGGGTG
The DNA here is from genome assembly GCA_005239495.1 of Nicotiana undulata. NCBI lineage: Eukaryota > Viridiplantae > Streptophyta > Magnoliopsida > Solanales > Solanaceae > Nicotiana > Nicotiana undulata. Next base: position 21,962 of record ML279338.1, on the reverse strand, counting down.
AGGAATTTGAACCCTTGAATGGTCAAATTCATCCCCTAAAAATGCCTAGATAATCAAAGTACCATATAGTTTAGAATTATGTTAATGTTAGCATTAAGGTAGGTGAATTTGACTCTTTGATAGTCAAATTCGTCTCATAACAGTGCATAGGCAGTAGTTAACTTGCTGAAATTGTCCTTTCAAAGGATGAAAAATGGACAATCAAAGGCTCATTAGAGGAGATCTGGAATCCTTCATACTGATTAGATTGATCCTCTTGAAACGCCTAAATAATCAAGTTAAGGAATTGATATGGACTAAAGGTCCCAAGTATAAAAATGACAAGTCCAGAGGTGAGTTGATCCTCTTATGATCACATTCACCCTAAGAAAGTGCATAAATAATTCTGCCAGGTAATATGGTTTGAATATAAGCATTCTCATAATTAAAACTGACCTTTCCATGGTCAGTTTGGTTTTAGTAGTTGCATAACACTCAATCAATTGGGGTGTTTACAGATTCCAAAGGAAGGCACAAGTGTATGGCCTTAAGGGAATTCAAGTTAGGCAAATTAGCTAAAAAATTCCTTTTATTTTAGTTTTTCTTTTCCATTTTTCTGGAAAATGTATTTAGATGGCAGTAGTTTATATTCATTTTCAGAATCATTGTGATTAATGGCTGGACTGTATATATTTAAATTCTGCTTACTATTCATTTTTTTTCCCTCTGAAAAGTAGGCTTTTTTTTTTGTGAATTTATAATCCAATCCCTGTCTCTAAAATAGCATGACAACAGTAGGAAGTTGAATGTATATCTGCGCTGGCATGTATAGGATTTTTATAAACACGCTGATTTGAAAAATGGCTATCACGATTATAGTTACCATCAATGTAAGGTAGAGTTAATTACGCCTAATTCATTTCGCACCTAGTAAACTCTCTGACATCAACGTATGTAACATATTCTTTACAAAATGAATTTCAATTCCAGTGACACATGCTCATATGCAGACTGATAAAAGAAACTATAGATTAGGCCTAGACTACAAAATTCAAACACCAAGTATTCACTTTTGACCATCTACATCCTTGAAAATCTGGTGATTTACTTGTACACAATTTGGCAAATCTTTGAATGTATATGAGTGCAATTTTTCCCAAAAATGATGACTGAAAATAAAACTAAAACGTAGATTCTGGTTATATTCTGTGCAAACGTTCCTATTATGCTTATCCCTAGTGATGTTAGTTCAAATTATATGTATCCTTTCTTGTTAATTAGACACAATTAGGATTGGCCAAAAGAGTCGAAATAATTTGGGGCTAAAATATGGCCATAGCCCGAAACATGTTATCTTTAGGCTATTGGACGTTATTTTAGGCAATCCTTAGGTAGAATGAATACCTTTAGTTTGAAATTAGACAAAAATCGATCATTACCTCAAAATTACTCTAAACTACACTCGAGAGTGGCAACTTATGCCCCCGACTCTCAAACTCTAAACAACTAATAAAAATGCACATAGCAACCACGGGTGCATTTCATGTGACGTGTTGTCGTGTGCTCAGAAACAACAAATGCACGACATCGTGATTTGTTTAAGATAAATCCATAAACGTCCTAATTGATCTTAAAACTAAAACGCTCTTTCAAAAATAGAAAACATAAGGAATAATCGAATAGTGCCTCAAATAGGCGTTATAAACTGTCATGACCAATAGTCTTGATTACGTAAGCTACACTCGGGTTCGACAACTCATGTCCCCGTATTCAAACTTCAAATCATAATAAATTCACGTGTTGCGGTTACGGGTGCATTTCATGTGGCGTAATTGTAATACGTTTAAAAGCATAACAAGTGCACATTCTCGTGACTTGTTTTCAAGATAAATCCATCCTTGCCAAAGCGGTTAATTTTAAAGAGGTTAAAGTCACAATAGGCAAAAACACAAATCAGACAATTTAGGCCAAATATTAATGGTATGCGACCGTGCTAGAACCACGGAACTCGGGAATGCCTAACACCTTCTCCCGGGTTAATAGAATTCCTTACTCGGATATGTGGTCGCAGACAAATCAAAACAGAGTCAAAATTTCCTCGATTTGGGATTTTAAATCGTTAAAAATCCGGGTGGCGACTCTAAAAAATTAAAATAAATCTCAAATTCGAATAATGTCACTTTAATTGGAAAACTCCCTTATCTCCCTTACCGGGTGAAAAAGGAGGTGTGACAGCTCTGGCGACTCTTCTGGGGATTGAACCCAGAATCTCTAGTTCAGGGTTCATGAATTCGAGCTTAGAATAAACTATTATATTTTGGCTTTCGTTATTTGATTTTACATGTTTAAACTTGATGTGCTAATTGCTGCATTTACCGCTTTGATATTACTTGAACTGCGCATAAAACTGTGCCGAAGCCCTTCTTTTCTCTGAGTCTTCTAAATCATCTGGGAAGTGTGCACTTCGTGTGACTTCTTTTCTGTTAGAGTCATCCAAATTTTAGAACGAGGTACGGACAAGTTGCAAAGCCGGTGAAGCTTCTGTATTCCCTGTACGCTGCCCGACCTCGGCTCGAGCTGTCTGCTCGGGTAAGCCTTGTCTAGAACAAAACCCTAGGGTATAAACCTAGTATGACATAGACCCATGCCGGATCCCTAGTAGGAACATTTACTTGCATCACGTGCATTTGACTTAGGGGACTCAACACAGGGGTTGTGTCCGTCTAGGAAAGGGTGAACCCAAAATGAAAGACTATCCCGGTGCATCCTACTTGCTATGTGTACAACATTTTGTTACGGTTTGTTTGTTGACTGGCTATATAAAAAAAATGAAATGAAAATGAAATAAACAACAAAAGGGGAAGAAAAGAAAAAGAGATGACAGAAAAACCAAGAGAGGAATAGAATAGGAGATTTAGCCGATTTTTGAAAAAAACCCCGATATTCGAGGTAATCTCGAAACTCTGCCAAAATTTCTGAAAATACTATAAAGTAAGTCGGTGCATATTTTTTCAAAATTGTGTCGAGATTTCCCGAACTACGCATTGTTTGATTCTCACCGGATGTGAGATACGTAGGCAACCCTCATCTGGTCCAACCTTATTTTCAAAACCAAGGTAGAAAATACGGTCACAAAATTAGGTGATGTTGTTCTTGCCTAAAATAGCCAATTGTCCCAACGGGACGCCGGAAGGCTGTTTTTGCAAAAATAGTCACTTATAGTCTTTTCAAAAAAATTCGGCCCAATTAGCGAGCATAACTCTATAAGCTTCCAACCCGAAGTGTTGAGGGGCCGTATTCGCAAGGACGGTCCATTTCTTTTTTCTTTAAAAAAAATTATTACAAAACTTTTGCAAAAATGACACTTTTTTTTAGCCAAAACCTTGTTTGACTTTGTTTTCTTAATCAAAACATTCAAACAAATGTGCAGGATGAATACAGTTGAAAATACTCCCTTTAGGGTTGTCGAGGAAATTCCCGTGGGACTCCATATGCGGTGGAGCGACCTGGGGGAAGTTAGTAGAAAATCTGCCGTAAAAGTTGTGGGCGGACTCACTGGCCTTCTAAAAATCAAGCTGAGGTTGGATATCGTCGAAGCTTTAGTGTCATTTTGGGACCCTGCCCACAACGTGTTCCACTTTTCAGACTTTGAGTTGACGCCCACGCTAGAGGAAATAGCGGGGTATGCTGGTCTTAGTGACAATCTTAGAAGTCAGTATCCGGTGGCACCCAGGGCGGTAACTCCACACAAGTTCTTGGATCTTTTGAACATTAGTCGTGACACCCAAGACTCACACATGGCTGAAGGGTTCTGCACTTTCTATTTTTTGTACAAACGGTATGGAGATCCTCGAGGCTATGAAGCTGAAAATACCGGTTTGACTCACCACAAGAACCAGGCTAAATGGGAAGCTCGCAGAGGGTTAGCTTTTGTGGTAGCATTCCTGGGCACTTTAATCTGCCCCCGAGGTGACGGACTGATAGACATCGGACTGGTAGGGATGGCAAATTTCATGACAAAAAATAACAATGGCACTCTTATACCAATGATCTTAGCCGAAATTTACCGTGCCCTAACAATTTTCCAGTCAGGGGGAAATTTCTTTGAAGGGTGCAACCTGCTCCTACAGATTTGGATGATTGAGCACCTCTATCACCGCCCAGGTTACATGAACTATGGTTTAACCGGTCTGAATTGTATTGAAGAACACACTACTCGGGTAGAAGGCCACAAATTTCCTGAGGGCACAGAAGCTTGGCACCCACATCTGAGTTCATTGACCGCCGACCGAATTGAGTGGACTTTCGGATGGCTCCCTGTCGGCGAGGTTATCAATATGTCCGCTGAAGTGTGCTATATTTTGTTAATGGGTCTGTGGAGTATCCAGCCATATGCCCCACATCGGGTCTTACGGCAATTGGGTAGACAACAAGGCCACATGATGAGCACTTAAGCCAACATACCATTGAGTTGTCTCCGAGAGCTACATTTCCGGAAAACAGGGTCCGTCAGATTTGGAACCAGTGCAGATTCTTAAAGCCTCAGACTCGGGTGAGAAACTTATATCAAGGGGAAGTAGAGCCAGACTATACGGAGCAAACACAAGAACATTGGGGTTGGCTAGAAAAGGAAAACAACTACCGGGCCACAATAAGTAAACTGGAGGCCCAGATCCGAGAACTCAAATTTGAAAACACTTTACAAACTACTGCGGCCGAAGGGGAAAGAAACAGGTTGAACAAAGAAAATGAAGCCCTTAGAGCTAAAATTCAGAAAATGAGGATAGCCATTGAAAACCCCGAAAGAAGTAGAGCCGACGCAAGACTTGTCACCAGTCTCAGGAAAAAGTTGCGTAGCTATGGCGACGATTTGGATAAGGCCAAGGAAGATTTGACCCGAGCTCGAGCAAAGTTGGCAAAGAATGCCGAAGAAAGGGCAGAATTCGTGCAAAAATTGAAGAGAAAGCACGACCCAGAAGTTCTGGGCTTGAAAGAAAAAATGGCCAACTTTGAAAACGAGATGTCCGAACAAGCACAAAGGTTTAAGGCAGAGAGAGAACAGTGTTATGACATGATAGCCCAGTTGGAAGAGGAATTGCGACAGTGGCAAAAACAGACTCATTAAGACGCCCAGGCTTTAGAGGCAAGATCTCAGCAGATCGGGCGTCTACTTCAGGAGAAAAGTATTATCAGACAAAGGGTCCGGGAGATAGCCGATTACATTGTAACCAAATGCCAGGAATGTGAAGACATGACTCGGACCACCTTCTTCTCAGCGGTTATGATCTTCTTCCACAAGATAATGGATGACCTCCACCGCCTCCAACAAGATATAGCACGCAGGCCCGTGGCAAGGCCGAACGATGCCCCACGGGTGCCTGAAGCAATGGAATCACTGATGTACTTTTGATATTTCTCGAGTCTGTATTTTATTTTCCTGTTATAGTCCTGTCCAAGTCCACTGTAGTTTTTACATTTCCAAGAAAGTGTGTATTAAGTCTTTTATAGTTTTTAAAGGTTTCAAAATGTACTGAAGTTTCCCCTGAAATTGAAAGTATTTTATCCAATGAATGAAAGTTTTGGAAAATGTTTATTTCTTTCCTTCAGTTTTGTCCTTTGAACTACGTGATGATCTGATTCACGCGGCGCCGTGGTACGTAGGCAATCCATATAGGATTCGATCATAATCTTAAGAAATGAAAGTGAGAGAGAAATAAAAGAGCAAAAAAATATATATATAGTAATACAATGAAAGAAAGAAAAGAGTGGAAGAAAAAGGCAAAAGGATGAAAATAGGATTAAAAATGAGGGAAAGTTCAAATTCGAGGAAATAAAGTCGGGATGAGACACACAACCATTGCAAAACATATAGAAAGTGTTTAATTGCCTAGGTGCATTGCATACCCCAAAGGTGCGATTTCCCTATGTGATGAAATGCTCCGACCTAACGTTTCATTGGTTTACTCTTAAAAAGGTGTTTTTCTAGGGTGGTTGGTTTTGCGGTAACCTGGATCCGCATCCTTACTTCACTAGATCAAAGGGAAGCATAGAAATGACATCCGAAAGCCACTTATCAATCATCAACTCTTCGGTGGAGGACCCGAATCCAGTCATCCCAACGTCTGAGTCAGCTATAGCTGAAGAGAATAGGATCCTGCGTTACCGCATGCTAGAAATGTGGGATGCATGGTCCAATGGTAGGGAACTGCCCAGTTCCATCCCGGGTTTCCCCGAGATAATCCCTAGGACAGCTGGAGCTTCTAACATCCCTAAAAGTTACCCGGCCACGCCATTCAGATACCCAACTGTGTCGGCTCACTTTGCCAGAAGACCTTCTGAGGTTCGCCCCCAGGTCTTGTTCTCTGGTGCATCATCCAACATCTTCACTACACCACCGAGCTCCGCCACGGCTCCACCAACTATCACCGGGCCCATCTTTGAACCGCCGGCATTTGCATTCCAAACGCCATCATTTCTGGGCACCACTCATGTCACTCCTGATTCATACCCCTAACAACCTCAGTATGAAGTTACTTTGGGACGAGATAAGAAAAGCCCCGAGCACGAGGAAATGGCTCGGAAAATGAAGAGTATCGAGCAGAGCCTCAAAAACATACAGGGGCTGAGCGGGCAGAAAAGCGTCTCCTACGCCGATTTGTGCATGTTCCCACACATCCACTTGCCTCTCGGGTTCAAAACCCCCAAGTTCAAAAAATATGATGGAGATGGGGACCCCATCGCTCATTTGAAAAGGTATTGCAACCAACTCCGAGGAGCAGGTGGAAAAGAGGAACTTCTCATGGCATATTTTGGAGAGAGCTTAACAGGGATTGCATCAGAATGGTACATGGACCAGGATATATCCCGCTGGCACGTGTGGGATGACCTAGCCCGGGACTTTGTTCGACAATTCCAATACAACGTGGATATCGCTCCCGATAGAAACTCTCTATCCAACCTCAAAAAGAAGTCCTCAGAAAGTTTCAGAGAGTACGCTATTAAGTGACGCGAGCAAGTGTCTAGGGTCAAACCTCTGATGGATGAGGCCGAAATGGTCAGTGTTTTTCTTCAAGAACAAGAAGTGGATTACTTTCAAAATATGATGTCCGCCATGGGAAAACCCTTTGCAGAAGCAATCAAAATCGGGGAAATTGTTGAGAATGGCTTAAAGACCGGTCGTATTCTAAGCCAATCATCCATAAGAGCAACTTCCCAGGCCATCCAAAACGGATCTGGGAGTGCAGCCAACAGAAAGAAGAAAGAAGAAGGGGCCATGATGGCTTCCGATGTTAGGGGTCCTCGGCAACACTCAGGTCCATTCCCTAAAACCTCCCAACACTATTACCCTCACCAAAATGCAGCTTACACTACATACTCTTTTCCCTATGAAGTAATGAACGCTCAGCCGCATTTCCGGCCGCAACAACAATACAACCAGAACAGAGCTCCATCCCCAAGAAATAACCATCCTCCCCCAGCTCCATACAATCCATGCCCTCCTCAAAACAACTACCCATATAATGATTACCCCTTTGAGCCCCCGAAGAGACTCAATTTCACTTCTATCGGTGAGCCATATTCAAGCCTTTTCCCAAAATTGGTCCAGATGGGGCTCCTGCAGCCTGTGCCTCCGAACAGGCAAAATCCACAATCGTCGTCATACAGGCGGGGTACCAATTGTGCCTATCATTCTGGAGTAGAGGGGCACGACACAGAAGATTGTTGGACTCTCAAGCGGGCCGTGGAGACTCTTATAGAGCAAAAGAAGGTAGTGTTAAGGGACGAAGAATCCCCAAATGTGACTAACAATCCACTACCCGCCCATAACAACGGGCCAGTTATAGGCATGATTTGGGAGGACCAAGATTTTGATCCAGCTTTGAAGGCTATCATTGCCATCGCAGATGCGGAGAAAAATCCTAAGGCGGCACCCAAGCCAGCCAAAGAAATAAAAAAGAGTAATCCCGTTCCACAAGCTACAAGGAAAGCTGAAGCCAAAACAAAGATGGGACCTTCCAAAGACGCCGATCTTTACGTCCCCAGGGCACCCAAGAAGGAACAAGGTATGTTGAGCCCGCCTAGAAGGCTAAAATTCAACAGGGCCATGACAAATGACCCAATGATGTATGTACCAAAGGGGACATACATGGCGCGGGGGCGAATAATTTCACCCAGGCTAAATGAGCCCGTGGTTATTAGCCGCGCGCCGCAAGCTCCCATAAAAAATACTACTGCTGTCCTTTGGAACTACCACAAGACGGTGGTAACATACAAAGGGAAAGAAATCACAGGGGAAGCAATCGAAGCAAACTCCTCTGAAGGATACCTCAATCTGAAGGAGCTAGCCAAAACCAAGCACAAACGCTTCCCTCTTAAAAAACCTATCACTGTCGAGGAAGCTGAAGAGTTCTTTAAGAAGATGAACATGACCGAATACGCCACAATTGAGGAACTCAGGAAAACTCCTGATCAAGTGTCACTCTTATCTTTGTTGATGGGCTCGAGCGAGCACCAGAAAATACTCTTGAAAACGCTGAATGAAGCGTATGTGCCGGCAGAGACCTCAGTCGAACAACTGGAAAGAATGACCGAGCGTTTCTTTGCAGTCAACAAAATCTCTTTTAGCCGGGATGATCTACCACATGAGGAGCCGCTCACAATAAAGCCTTACACTTAACGGTTAAAAGTGAGGGATATTATGTGAAGAGAGTTATGCTTGATGGGGGTTCCGGGGTAGATATTTGCCCTTTGTCCACACTACAAGGAATGGGTATCAGCATTGAAAGAATCAGGCCGAATAATGTCTGTGTCCGTGCTTTTGATGGAATCAAAAGGGACACCATTGGCGAAATAGACATAGCTATGACGATCGGCCCTATGGACTTCACTGTAACCTTCCAAATCCTAGATATGGATACCTCATACAATTTCTTGCTAGGAAGGTCGTGGATTCATGCCGCTGGATCCGTACCCTATACTCTCCATCAAATGGTCAAATTCGAATATGAAAACCAGGAGATAGTGGTCCACGGGGAGGACGAGCAGTCAATCTACAGAGACCCCTCGATCCCTTGTCTTGAAGCCAGAGAGGGGAGTGAGCACATTGTCTATCAAGCGTTTGAAATTGTGCTGGCCGACCAGCATGAAGAAGGTGCTCCGTGCCCACAACCCTGCCTATCAAATGCGTCAATCATGGTCGCTACCGACATGATTAGACATGGATACAGACCCGGAAAAGGGCTTGGGGTGTCTTTGCAAGGTATCACCGAACCGATCTCTCTACCTACCGCTAAAAAATTCTTCGGCATAGGTTTCCAAGCCTCAGATGAAGATGGAAAGTGGGCCGACGCCCGTAAAAGCAGCGGATGGGACCTACCTCAGCCGGTCCCACATATTACTGAGACTTTCATCAAACCGCAATATGTCAAAGAAGAAGAAGAGGTCTTTACGGCCGAAGAAATCGAGGGAATCTGCGAGGCCATGAAGAAGATGTTGTATGAAACTAACATGGTCCAGTTGGGAGAAGGTTCAAGCACCGCTGAGGTGCAATACATGGGCTCAAATGCCAAGTTGCAGAATTGGAAGGCTACTCCATTCCCCGTCAGGCGGGAGACTCGGTAGTTCAGTTTTGCCATCTTTCCTGCACTATGAGTTATTTCAGGGTGTAACTCAAGTGTTTTTAATTTACTGCCTTTTTGAATTCCAATGCAAACCCTCCTATGTTCAAATTCAATGAAATGAAAATCAAAATTTCATAGTCTACTATTCCTTCTGATTTTTCTTATTTTTCTTATTTTTCAGTCCTAATAATAAGGCTTTAAATAACATGACATGCTTGCGGGCTTCATGCTCTGATCTTAATACGTTGTCTAACCTCAAAATAATGAGTCAAGAACCGGAATATGACGAAGAAGAGGCTTTTAGGGAAATAAATCGAGAATTAGAACAATTCGAGAATAAGCCTAAGTCGAACTTAAACGAAACAGAACCCGTCAACTTGGGTAGCAAAAGAGGTTCGAGAAACGATGATAAGCATCCACACTGATGAAAGAACTAAGGACGCTTTGATTCAACTTCTACTTGAGTTCAAAGACGTGTTTGCTTGGTCCTACGACGACATGCCCGGACTAAGTGTAGATTTGGTGGTACACAAATTGCCAACCCACCCCGGTTATCAACCTGTCCAACAAAAGTAGAGGAAATTTAAAGCAGACATGAGTGACAAAATCAAAGAAGAGGTCACTAAACAATTAACAGCGGGAGTGATCCGGGTGGTCCAATACACTACCTGGCTGGCCAATGTGGTTCCAGTACCTAAAAAGGACGCAAAAGTCAGAGTATGTGTCGATTACCNTGTTATGCTGGATACCACTAGGTACTGATGGATGAAGAAGATGCAGAAAAGACGGCTTTCACTACACCCTAGGGCACCTATTGTTACCGAGTCATGCCATTCGGCCTAAAGAACGCTGGGGAAACATACATGAGGGCCATGACCGCCATTTTCCATGACATGATGATTGAGGTATACGTGGATGATGTGATTATTAAATCTAGGACGCAAGATGACCATGTCCATCATTTGAGGAAATTCTTCGAACGCCTGCGTAAGTATGATCTGAAACTAAACCCGGCCAAGTATGCCTTTGGAGTTCCGTCTGGAAAATTACTGGGGTTTATAGTCAGCCGACAGGGCGTCGAGCTGACCCGACAAAGATAAAATCTATTCGGGATCTCCCACCACCAAGAACCAAGAAGGAGGTCATGATCCTGTTGGGTAGGTTGAATTACATCAGCAGGTTCATCGCTCAATTAACATCCACTTGTGAGCCTATATTCAAGCTGTTGAAGAAAGATGCAGCCATCAAATAGACGGACGAATGCCAGAACGCTTTCCATAAGATCAAAGAATATTTGTCGAACCCGCCAGTGCTAGTCCCACCAGAACCAGGAAGGCCTCTGTTCTTATATCTAACGGTGTTGGAAAATTCCTTCGGATGTGTTCTCGGGCAACATGACGCAACCGGGAAGAAAGAACAAGCCATATATTACTTGAGCAAGAAGTTCACGAGCTACGAAGCCAAGTATACGCTATTGGAAAAAACGTGATGCGCTCTAACTTGGGTCGCTCAGAAACTCCGGCATTATTTATTGGCTTATTCCACCTACCTCATCACTAGGTTGGACCCGTTGAAGTACATATTCCAAAAGCCAATGCCTACCGGGAGATTAGCTAAGTGGCAGATTCTGCTCACCGAATTCGACATAGTCTATGTCACTCGCACGGCAATGAAAGCCCAAGCGTTGGCAGATCACTTGGTAGAAAATCCTGTCGATGACGGCTACCAACCCCTAAGCACTTACTTCCCAGACGAGGAGGTAAACTCAGTCGAGATAGCTTCTGAGGACGCCAACACTTAGAAAATGTTCTTTGGTGGAGCTGTAAATGCAAAAGGTGTTCGGATTGGGGCAATCTTGATTTCACCCATGAGACAGCACTATCCCGCCACGGCTCGTCTACGATTCTTCTGTACAAACAATACTGCCGAATATGAAGCTTGTTTAATGGGTATGAACATGGCCATCGACATGGATGTAGAAGAGTTATTGATCATGGGAGATTCAGATTTGATCATCAAGCAGGCTCAAGGAGAGTGGGAAACTCGGGATGTTAAGCTCCTTCCATACATACAACATGTGGAAGATCTTAGCAAACGATTCAAAGTTGTCGAGTTCAGATATATTCCTCGATGCCACAACGAGTTAGCTGATGCTCTAGCTACCCTAGTTGCAATGCTGCCATATTCGGGCAATGTTCACATCGACCCGTTAGAAATTCAAATCAAGGAAAGGCATGGTTATTGCAACACGGTTGAAATAGAGCCCGATGTCCAACCATGGTATCACGATATCAAAAGATTCTTGAAAACAAAAGAATATCCAGAGCAAGCCAATGGGGACCAAAAGAGAACCATCCGGAGACTCGCCAGCAGTTTCTTCCTAAGTGGGGAAGTACTGTATAAGAGTACTCCCGATCTGAATCTATTAAGATGCATAGACGCCAAAGAAGCCGAAAAGATTACGAACGAGGTGCACTCAGTAGTATGCGGTCCCCACATGAACGGATACGTCCTCGCAAAGAAAATTTTGCAGGCTGGGTATTATTGGATGACCATGGAGAAAGATTGTTTTGGCATCGTCCGGAAATGCCACAAGTGTCAAATACACGGCGATTTGATTCACGCACTACCATCAGAATTGCATCATATGTCAGCACCTTGGCCATTCGTTGCCTGGGGAATGGATGTCATCGGGCCGATCGAGCCGAGGGCCTCAAATGGGCACCGATTTATTTTGGTGCCTATTGACTATTTCACGAAATGGGTCGAGACAGTCACATTCAAAGCTGTCACTAAGAAAGCAGTGGTGGATTTCGTGCACTCTAATATCATCTGTCGTTTTGGTATCCCAGAGACTATCATTACCGACAATGCCGCGAATCTAAACAGTAACTTGATGAGGGAGGTATGTGAACAGTTCCAAATCACACACCGCAATTCCACCCCTTACCGGCCCAAAGCCAATGGCGTCGTTGAGGCAGCGAACAAAAATATTAAGAAAATCCTCAGGAAAATGATTCAAACTTCCAGGCAATGGCACGAGAAATTGCCTTTCGCATTACTGGGATATCGCTTGACAGTGCGCACGTCAGTTGGAGCTACTCCTTATCTACTGGTTTATGGCGCTGAAGCCGTAATACTCACAGAAGTCGAAATTCCCTCCCTTTGGATTATTGTTGAAGCAGAAATTGAGGATGATGAATGGGACAAAACCCGATTAGAGCAATTAACGCTGATCGATGAGAAAAGGATGGCCGCGATTTGCCACGGGCAGTTGTACCAACAAAGAATGGCACGCGCCTACAACAAGAAAGTGCGACCTAGGAACTTTGAAGTAGGGCAACTTGTGTTAAGACGTATCCTCCCACACCACGAAGAAGCGAAAGGAAAATTCGCCCCGAATTGGAGAGGTCCGTACATCATAAGGAAATTGCTTCCAAAAGGATCGTTGTATTTGGGAGACATCGAAGGAAATGACCCCGAAACGGCTGTCAATGCAGATGCAGTCAAAAGGTATTATGTTTGACCTTTTTATGATGACAACACGGTTGACCGAAATGATGAAGGCTTTTCATTCATGTTACCCCAAACACTACCATTTTGTAAACCCTTTTGAGCCGGTTACTCTTCTTTGACTAACCTCCTTGGAACTATAAAAAAAAAAAGAGAAAAGAAAGGAAAAAGAGAAGAAAAAAAGAGAAAAGAGAAAATCGAAAAAAAAAAGAATAAAAAAAAATCAAAAGCAAAAAAAATCAATCAAAACAAAAACAAAATGTTTGCCTGAACTACGTCTGACTTGATTCCGAAAGGATACGTAGGCAGCCTCTCCCTGGGGTTAAGTCACACCAAAATAAAAATCCACATTTCCCCCAAGAGTTTAAGATGGGGCAAGTGTTGAGATTCGGCAATGATTCGCCTGAAAGTTCCAAGGTTGTAATTCAATACAAATTCTTTTAATCCCAAATCCTAGATAAGTCCCTTCCGATCAATCGACAAAGAAAAGCCAGAGTGGGAAGATACATCTATTTGAACTTCATACAAGCAATGAGAGAAATTAAAATGAGAGAGTTTTACCGGTGAAAACCCGCACGGTCACCATAAGGCGATGATGAGTAGGGAAATTAAAAATGAGAGAGTCTTATTGGTGAAAACTCGCAAAGAGCACTATAGGGCGATGACGAGAAGAGAAATGAGAGAGGTTAGCTGGTGAAAACCCGAAAAGGGCACTGCTAATCGAAGAGAGGATGATTGGTCACTGATACCGACACGGTCTGGAGCAAGGTTTCTCAACCTTGAGTTAAAAGTCTTGACGAATTTCTGAGAGTCAGGTGGTTTATATAGATCAGGCATCCAGTCCAAGACGCATGTCATGTTCATTGAAGGCCGCGTGCACTCCAGATAAGTCTTTTTTCTCTCCCCGAAAGGGGTATTTTTTGTCAAAATTCATTGTCCACGTTTCTTTGTTATTCCCTTTCAATCCCTTTCATTCTGACTCTATTTCTAAGTTAAGGCAAAGAAAGGATGGCAAGACTGATTTACAGGGCACCCATTTGACACGAGCCAATATACAAAAGCACCCAACCTCGTCAGGGGCATCGAGTCGATCTCGACTGGCCATATCAGCCGATACTTCAAACTCAAAAACCCTTGAAAGGAGAAAATCAAATTAAAGTGCCTATAAAGGCGAATGAAGTGAAAGGTTGAGTCCCACGTGGCTAACCCTCTCGGCAGGGTTTGAAAACCCGAAATATTCCCAAATGCCCTTAAGTTAAAGTTGGAAGAAAAGTCAGAAATGAAAGGCCAATAAAGGCGAAATAAATTTGGAAAGGTTAAGTCCCACGCAACTAACCGTTGCAACAGAATTTGAGGGGGGGCCAAAATTTCCCCGATACTCTAGAAATCCAAAAGAAAAAGCAAGTGAAAGGCCTACGAAGGCAAAGTAAAGTCCAATGTTGGGTCCCATGTGACCAATTGCCATGGTAAAATATGGAAAGCCTGGGTCCCCGGGATTAGAGATGAAACCCAATTCCCAGCAAGCAAACAAGCAGTTGAAATATTCATCAAAGGGGCCAAGATCAAGCAAGTTGAAATAATCAAGGCCGCAAAACCAACCACCGTTTCAAACTGACAATTGTTCTTTGTTTGAAGGAAACAGGTGTGATTCAAAATCAACCTTGCAAAATGCAAGTTTAACCAAAACAAAAGGCGCAAGAGCTAGAAAGCAGCTATGCAACAACAACTCCAAAAGAGGAAGTTTTCTCCAAAATTCTTTCCCGCATTCACTCAAAATAAAATGAAAAGAAAAGAAAAGAAAAGAAGAAAAACGATGTTGAAAACAATTCAAACCTAAAGTAGTATAGGGCCTCCAATCCCTAGCTACACCTTTTCCAACATAGGATATTTCATTCCTTAGTTGATGCCAACATAGGGTCTCAATTCTCTAGTTGATGCCAGCATAACCTGATGCCGACATAACTCGATGCCAACCTAGGATATCTCAGTCCTTAGTTGGTGCCAACATAGGGTCTCCACTCCCTAGTTGATGCCGGCATAACCCGATGATTTTTTCCAACATAGGGTCCCACTCCCTAGCAGACACTGCATAACCTGGTGATCTTTCTGACAACAGCATAACCTGTTGATTATCTCCTAACACTAGCATAACCCAGTGATCTCCTTTTCTCCAGGCAGCAGCATAACCTGTTGACCCTTCCAGACACCGGCATAACCTGGTGATCTTTCTGACAACAACATAACTTGTTGATCATCTCCTGATACTGGCATAACCCAGTAACCTCTTTGCCCCCAAGCAACAGCATAACCTGTTGACCTTTCCAGACACCGGCATAACCTGGTGATCTTTCTGACAACAACATAACTTGTTGATCATCTCCTGATACTGGCATAACCCAGTAACCTCTTTGCCCCCAAGCAACAGCATAACCTGTTGACCTTTCCAGACACCGGCATAACCTGGTGATCTTTTTGACAACAACATAACATGTTGATCATTTCCTGATACTGGCATAACCCAGTAATCTCTTTGCCCCCAGGCAACAGCATAACCTATTGACCTTCCAGACACTGGCATAACCTGGTGATCTTTCTTGATAACAGCATAACCTGTTGATTATCTCCTGATACGGGCATAACCCAGTAATCTCTTTGCCCCCAGGCAACATCATAACCTGTTGACCTTCCAGACACCAGCATAACTTGGTGATCTTTCTTGACAACAGCATAACCTGTAGATCATTTCCTGATACTGGCATAACCCAATAATCTCTTTTCCCGGGCAACAACATAGCATGTTGACCTTCCAAACACCGGCATAACCTGGTGATCTTTCTTGACAACAGCATGACCTGTTGATCATTTCCTGATACTGGCATAACCCAGTAATCTCTTTTCCCGAAAAACAGCATAACCTGTTGATCATTTCTTGATACTGGCATAACCCAGTAATCTCTTTTCCCAGGCAACAACATAACATGTTGACCTTCCAGACACCGGCATAACCTGGTGATCTTTCTTGACAACAGCATAACCTGTAGATCATTTCCTGATACTGGCATAACCCAGTAATCTCTTTTCCCAGGCAACAACATAACATGTTGACCTTCCAGACACCGGCATAACCTGGTGATCTTTCTTGACAACAGCATAACCTGTTGATCGTTTCCCGATACTGGCGTAACCCGGTAATCTCTTTTTCCCCCAAACAACTGCATAACATGTTGACCTTCCAGACACCGGCATAACCTGGTGATCTTTTCCAGACGACAACATAACCCGTCGATCTTTCCAGCCATAGGGTCTCCAGCCCCTAGTTAATTTTACTTTTAGGCATAGGATATCCACTCCTTAGTCTACAATAACTATGGGCGCACCATTCCCCGGATTTTCATTGCTTTCAGTAATAAAGTAGTATAGATTTCCTTACAATAACTCGTGAAATCTTCCTAGTGAAACTGGGGCAGAAAATTTCGTTCGTTTGCTTTTTGATCTTGCAGATTGCATTTCCAGGACAATGGATTCGAGACGACCAAAAGAAGACGCCTCGATTCAAAATATAGAAAAGAAGAAGGGGAAGACCAAACCCAAGGTGCAGAAGTGGAAATGATGTAGAATGTTCAAGACAGATTGAAGTCACAGGCTATGCATGCCTTTTCGTGACCCGAAAAATGACAAGGCGAAACCAGCACTCGCGGTTAACAAGTATCAAGGTTCAGGTCAGAGTCACCAAAAGATCAAGACTCAAGACCAAGTCTTAGATAGGAATCTTGTAACTTAGCAGCTGACAGGTTTAATTAGTTTTCGTTTTGAGCTTGGATGTAATAAGGAGATCAGCAGCAGTAACAGCAGCAACCACAGTGAAACCACAGTTACTCGGTAGTCCCAGCTACCAAAACTTCCAGAACTACACTGACCTGATTCCTTTATAGCCAAGGATATGTAGGCACCTTTGGAGCAAGGTTCGGTCAAACCTTTCAAAAAGGCTTCACAATGGAACATATGAATGGGTAAAGTCGTTTATGGCTGCTCACTTTGTCTTTGCCCGAAAACTCTTCGTGTTTCCGAGCAAAGAGGGGCAATTGTGAGCACGTGATTTTTACTTAGTATAATCCTACAAAAATCTCAATAAATTAATTAGTTTTATGGATTTTAGTTAAATTCTAATGCTATCCGTGAATTTATTTTACATTATGTGGCCATAATTCGTCTTTTAAACGTATAAATGATTTAAGATGACTTAATTAGGTGCATAACCTTTAATTGTTATTTAAATGATAGCGAAATGTAAATTACCTCACATAGGATAGGTTAATGTTTAAACTTCTTGGTTTAATTACTTTTTGTTTCTTTCTTTAACAAAATTATGAAATTGAACTAGGAGTAAATTAAATGGTGTGATTTTTAATTTATTAATTAAACAAATACTAGGATTAGAACTAATTATTGCATTTTTAGTTTTAATTTAGGTTAATTTAATTAGTTGAGTTTGATATTGTTAAGAAATGAATTAAATGGACCTGGGCTGGAATTGCCCAGGCCCAAATTACCTTCACCCAGTCCAGCCCGGTTAAAACCTCCACCCGACTGGCCCCTCCTGTTATCAAACGACCCCGTTTTGCCCCCTTTCATCCCTAGTCGTTGGATCTTATTGATCCAACGGTCCCAAACTCCACAATCCAATAGTATTTAATTGTTCCTAAGCCCTACCCCCCCCCCCCCCCCCCCCAATTTAGTTAGAAGTCTAATACCCTACCTCCCTTTTGTCTCTCTCCCCTCTCCTTTAGAGACCAACCGGAACCGCCGCAGTTTCACCCTTCCCCCGCCGTGCTCCGCTGGCCAGAAATCGCCTATGGCGGCGGAGATTCTCCAATCAACCCCAATTTTTAACCAAGTGATCCCCTACGTCTCCTTAATCACATCCCGTTGTTAGTGTCCCCAAAAAACCAATCAATTTGCTTCAATTTCAGATCTGAAATCTTAAAACCCTAGGAAATCCATAACTGGCCGATTTAGAGGTAATAAATGGTTTAGACCTTCATGAGTCAATTGCTCTTGACTAGAGCTATTGATTCATGAGGGTTTGAATCGTTTTTGAACCCTGCCGGAGTCCGGCCAAAGTCCGGCAACCTTTATCTTTTCCGGCAAATCATTTTAACGGGTATTTATTTCTTCCCTTCATTATTTTATGTGATATTAAAGCCAAAAATCATGTGACCCCTGTTTTCTTTAATTTTGTCTAAATAGCTTGCTGCCCGCGCATGTAACGGTTGTTCCCATATCCCTTATTTGACTATGTGTTATCCTCTATAAATGACCAAACCCTGAGAACAATAAGCTTGATTTTAGTCGTTCAAAGGATCATTCCCCTATGATGTTGCATGTAACTCCTCGTATCCTTTTTACTGTTTTCAAACATTGTTGAAACGAGTAAGTTAATCACTATATGCTTTATTTTCATCTTTGTCCCTGTTTATGTTGGATTTATTTAGTTACTTGCTGAAAAATGTATTTGATTCTTGATTTTGCAATGAAGGACCAGAATTTGCCTTGTCTGGTATTCTAGAAGTTAGCACATAACTATTGTTAATTCATTTCTAACTGTTACGACTGCAATTGTTCAATATTATCCATAGTTGGGTTTTACTTTTGGTTTGCTAGAATATCTAATCATGTCTAATTATTTGTGTAAATTATAGGATAAATCCTATTATGAGTCATTTATGTTTCTTATGAATTACTAAGTGCATGATTTCCATTGAAAAATAGTAACATAATACTTAAATTATACCTAAGTTAGAATTGCCGTTTGAAACAAAATGATTTCACTCTCACCATTAGTTTTGAGATTGACAGTGTATAGTCATGGACTAACCCAGTTTAATCCCAAGCATCGAGATTAACTTAGTTAATTATAACTTCCTAAAAGTAACTTGTTTAATTAGTTTAACCTAGGTTGATAGTCTCTTAAACAATTAACTAAGTCCTAGAATCTGTTTAGGATAATTAATTTAGGTTTCATTAACTAAACAAATCATTTAACCTAAGTTAAGAAAAATGGGTTGACTAACCTTACCTAAGCCTAATTAAACTGATTAATTAAATAATTTAAACCTAGGCTTAATAATTGGTTAAGTCTATGATTTTAGGTAATCAAATTGATTTAACTAAATCAGTTAGCTTAAGTTAAAGAATTAAATTGATTGACCTACTTTAATTAATTAACTCAAACATAGGTAATTAGTATGAAACTAACTCCAAACTCCTAATCAATTAACCTTTAAACTAGTTGACCTAACCTTGGTTAAAGAACAACTAGTAGTCACCTGAAGGACATAACTAGTGTTAGTTAACCAAAGTAAAGTAATAACCCAAGTGATTAACCTTGATTACCCAATGGTAAATTCAGGGACTCCAAAGGGTATAATAGGTAATGTAGACCTAGGGAATCAGAATTTTAAGGGTAGAAAGGTCTTTAATAGGTAAGAATATTCTAGAATAGGGACAGTTGTCTAAAAAGATAAGGTTGACAGCTTCCCTATGTACTATTATGTACTATTTACAGCTTTTTGAATTGGGAATATTCTAAAAAAGATACCACATTCCTAAATATTTATAAATAGACCCTCTCCCCTTAGTCTAAGGGGTTCCTGGACTCTGAAAAATACTCTCTTCTAGCTGCTGAAAATACAGAATACTTTTCATTCAAAAAAAAAAAGTTTTTTTTTTCTTTCTTAAAAAAAAAGGGAAAATATTATTAGAGATTCTGGGTTTACTGCTGCTAGTTGCTGGTTTTTTCTGGGGCTTCCTCTGGTTTTCTGCTGCTAATTCCTGATCTTCTTTTGTTGTTTCTTGTCTACACTTGACCTTTATTTGGTCAAGTTTCTGTTGTTTTACTCTTAAAAAGGTATGTATTAACTCTTCTTGTTCTCAATGAAATGTTGGATTGGAATTCTCTTCTTTTACTCATTGCTTAAGCTAGTTGTTCTTGATAAATAAGGCTATTTCTTATGCTGTACGTAAATGTGGTTTTATAGATGTTTGTTAACATGATAATGAACCTGTGAGTGTGACAAATACTGTTTTGATATTGGTATTTTTGGTTGGTGTATGCTGTTTAATGACCGTTTAGTTAATATTCATAGTTCCAAATAATAGAACAAGTTGCACTAGGATGACTGAATCTTGTCTTTTCTATGGTCAGATTCTTTCCCTAAGAGTGCACAAAATATGCTTTCAATTGAGTCTCTTTGGTCAATAAAGAGATTCAACAAGCAAGTCTCTAGATAGGTGAGTATTAGCACTAGAGTAGATGAATTTGACTTGTTGATAGTCAAATTCACCCCATAGTAGTGCATAAACACTAGTTGGCTGAAGTTTACCCCTCAAAAGGATATAAAGGAATGTAGTTAAGAAGGGCATTAGGGTGAGAATTTTGAACCCTTGAATGGTCAAATTCATCCCCTAAAAATGCCTAGATAATCAAAGTACCATATAGTTTAGAATTATGTTAATGTTAGCACTAAGGTAGGTGAATTTGACTCTTTGATAGTCAAATTCGTCTCATAACAGTGCATAGGCAGTAGTTAACTTGCTGAAATTGTCCTTTCAAAGGATGAAAAATGGACAATCAAAGGCTCATTAGAGGAGAAAATCTGGAATCCTTCATACTTATCAGATTTATCCTCTTGAAATGCCTAAATAATCAAGTTAAGGAATTGATATGGACTAAAGGTCCCAAGTATAAAAATGACAAGTCCAGAGGTGAGTTGATCCTCTTATGATCATATTCACCCTGAGAAAGTGCATAAATAATTCTGCCAGGTAATATGGTTTGGATATAAGCATTATCAGAATTAAAACTGACCTTTCCATGGTCAGTTTGGTTTTAGTAGTTGCATAACATTCAATCAATTGGGGTGTTTTCAGATTCCAAAAGAAGGCACAAGTGTATGGCCTTAAGGGAATTCAAGTTAGGCAAATTAGCTAAAAAATTCCTTTTATTTTAGTTTTTCTTTTCCATTTTTTTGGAAAATGTATTTAGATGGCAGTAGTTTATATTCATTTTCAGAATCATTGTAATTAAAGACTGGACTGTATATATTTAAATTCTGCTTACTATTCATATATTTTTTTCCCTCTGAAAAGTAGGCTGTTTTTTTTAATGAATTTTAATCCAATCTCTGTCTCTAAAATAGCATGACAACAGTAGGAAGTTGAATGTATATCTGCGCTGGCATGTATAGGATTTTTATAGACACGCTGATTTGAAAAATGGCTATCACGATTATAGTTACCATCAATGTAAGGTAGAGTTAATTACGCCTAATTCATTTCGCACCTAGTAAACTCTCTGACATCAACGTATGTAACATATTCTTTACAAAAATGAATTTCAATTCCAGTGACACATGCCCATATTCAGACTGATAAAAGAAACTATAGATTAGGCCTAGACTACAAAATTCAAACACCAAGTATTCACCTTTGACCATCTGCATCCTTGAAAATCTGGTGATTTACTTGTACGNNTGTCACGACCCAAATTCCCACCCTTTGGGTTGTGACTGCGCCTAACGTTGAACCCGCTAGGCCAGCCAACGTATAACTTGCAATAGTGATTTAAAATCATTTAATACTGAACGAAACGATGGTTCGTCACTTTCAACAAATTCCAAACAAAATCCTGTAAGCAATGCTTAATAAAAATAACGAAACTTAAAAAAAATGTGAAGAATAAAGACATGATAAACTTAAATAACGTAAAACTTCCCACACTAGTAACTTTTAAACTTTACTGGGCCTTCCAAATCCCTTCAATTGTTTCACAGCAGAGAAATAATAATAATA